>JBBDGT010000108.1:0-171464 GCA_037306005.1 Rhinophrynus dorsalis | reverse complement strand
TCAACACCAGCATCCCTGATTCCCCAGATTCAATGATGCCCTGTCCCCTACAGTGGACCATAAGTCGCACTTGCTATCTGCAAGCAGTCCCACTACTACCACTTAGCAGCTAGAAAGTTTTGGGGGTGAGGGAGAGGGTAATGATGATGGTGATGATAGTGAAACAGCTGATGATGGCACTAGCATGACCGCCGTAGATCCTCCTGTTGACGTGGAAGCCGAAATGATGCCGAGCATCCAGACTAGTGGTAAAGGGAGTCCACAATATCCCCCTGACCCTGTGATTCCCCTCCCCCCACATTATGCCACTGGGACCTGATGCCGAGAAGACAGACCTGGCTAGCAGCAGTATTAACTATAGCACAGATCAGCTGCCTGTACCTTCTGCTAGTGATGCCATTCTGCCTTCTTCACCTGTAGAGATGGCAAGTGTGACAGTAGGGGACCCTCTGTGACATTTGTCATCATCACCAACCATTGAGGCTCTCATAGAGCAACAGCAGCAGCAGCAAGGAGGGACTGGTGGTCAGGGTCGTGGTAATGAGGGTGGAACAGCTTATGTGGAGGAGACTATGAGGACCTTTTTATCAGAAAGCGAGAAGGAATGGGAGACCCTACAAATGGGCATTACCACCACTACCAGCAGTGACAGAGTTTGCTGCTGCTGTAATTCCTTCTGATGCTGAGTTGCAAACGATGGGTTGTAGCTAGTGTGCCACAAGCCACCATGGCCACAGTGGGAATGTGGTCCACCAGTAGTAATGCAGGACTAGGACAGGTTCCACTTGCCACCAATAATCCTGGTCCCAGCTCTAGTGCTGATTCTGAGGCAGCATCATCCTCTGCCCCAGCCAATGAAGGGGATTGTGGAGAAGAAGAAAGATGCCATTATTCT
Source organism: Rhinophrynus dorsalis (assembly GCA_037306005.1). Taxonomy (NCBI): domain Eukaryota; kingdom Metazoa; phylum Chordata; class Amphibia; order Anura; family Rhinophrynidae; genus Rhinophrynus; species Rhinophrynus dorsalis. The sequence goes on along the minus strand of JBBDGT010000108.1, from coordinate 170,569 downwards.
CCACCTTTCCCCCATCCCCACTGAGGTCATGAGTGTGAGACGATTTTTCCCTTGGGGCAGGCACAGTGCAGTCATCAGCGACAGCACTGTGCACTATCTATGATAAGTCATTGAAGAGGGGAAAAGAGGAAACACACCTTGGCACAACTTCCCTCATAACACACGTGAAACACAGACACCCTGTCATGTTAAAGCCAAACACCCACAAAGGAAATCGGGAGCCGCTGTCACAGTACCCCACCTCACCCCAAGGGCACCAGGAATCAAAGTGGAAATCAAAGTGGAGGAAGAATAAAAAACCCAGCCTCAGTCTGAACATTTGATGGTGAGCAAAACACCTGCCTCATCATCAGCTTCTTATGCTAGGGTCTGGGTGCAGGAAGACGGAGCAACTGTCCCAGCACTGCCGGCACCCTTAGGAGAGTCCTCTACCTCATCATCTTCTGGTGCACCATCTCTGTCATCATTACCTCCCCCACCAGCTGATAGCCATTCTGTAGATGTCAGGTCATGGTTGTTTGTGTCTACCCATTGCACAATGTGGTGGAGGATGATTACAAGCAGGGCAATCAGGTGGCATCTGAGGAGATTCAGTCCTGCAGAATACGCTAAGCTGGTGGCAGGGAGGATTCACCATTATTTTTAAGTCTGCTGTTTGTCAGGTGTCCTTAGAGGACTGGACAAGGGGCATAGTAACAGCAGTACTTGGGTTCTGGAGGGATGATTTGACATTGAGGACCTAAGCGTCATGGTGTTTGGTTTCAGTGTTGACAGTTGTCTGATGTAAGAGTGCAGATGTATCCATTGTTCCTGGTCTCCTTCACAACTTTGCTGCGCTCAACTGTGCACATTTTCAGTTGCTGATGAAAGGCACAGTTCCTTTTTGCTGTCAAGGGAAAAATCAGTCTTCCAACAAGGAGGAGAAGCATTATTGGCCAACTTCTTTTACCCACATACACCTGAAGTGGTGGGGGCTACTTGTGGTGCTGCTAGCTACTGCCTCAGGTGCATCACTGGAGCTTGTGGCAAGTGAACCGTGATCACATAATTGCCAGTCTCATATCACCGCTGTTGTTGATCCCACTCTCTTGGAGCTGCCTAATCATCCTGCTGCTTAAACAACTAAGCAACAGCAGCAAGAACAGCAGTTGCAAATGCTGCAATGTCACAGCAGCATTTGCCAATGGCCAGTGGCACTAGGCCAGTAGGACATTTTTTTGTGTGTGTGTCATGGCTCTGTTCTTTCAAATGAGAGGATATACAAAACACAATTTTTCAGGGTTTGTACCTCTAACAAGTCTAAGTCCTACTTATCAATTTATACTTAGGGCTTGTTTGGGTTAACTTGAGTCAGTTTTTTTAAGCATGCTGCTATGCTGCCTATTAGCCATTGCTTATAAAGAGAAATAAAAAAGGGTTACTAAAATCAGAATTGAATGTAGCACATTTATATGGTGGTGGTGGAACTTTTAGAGAGACTTTGACCAACTGCATCCTCCTTAGTAGGAGGAGAGGGATCACCACCATTTTATTGGACACTACAGTCGGTTTCTGGACTGCCACTTTACTCACACATCCCTACATTGCTCCTGTCCTAATCCTTTGACTCTCCCCCTACACCTTGTTTGTTTTACCTCGACAATAATCAACTACACCCCTTACACCTTGTGTGTTTTTACTGTAAAGTACACAATAGAACTGATGGAGTGTGATGTCTTGCCTTGGCCCTCTACAAAATAAACTATCTCAGCAAGTAGCAGTCTGCCTCAGTCACAGCTTACATCAAGGTCCCTGTCTCTGTCCGTTACATACCGATTTTTTATTTTATTTTATTTTTTATTAACCCCTTAACAACCAGCCGATTGGAGAGGTCATTTAAGGACCACGGAGCATTTTTTTCAAATTTCCGGTTCCGGACTCCCCGAACGGCGTGCAGCTGCGGGGGGGAGCCCGGAATTCCATGACGGTCAAAGTACGTCATGGGTCATTAAGTCAGATCAACCCATGACGTACTATGACCGTCAAGGATCGTTAAGGGGTTAACTAACTGTCCCCCTTATCCCAGTGAACAAAAAAAAACACAAACCCTGTTCAATTCGGCTCTTTCCCCAGACTCCACCAACACAGAGATAATAGCCAGAGCAGGAAGGAACCTTGGATCACAGCTGCCTGTGTCTTCCCAGTCGGTCACACAAGATTTTGGTGTATATGGGGTCAACCTCCTTTCTCCCTTCCTGTCCCCCAGAATGACCGCAGGACTCTTGCCTACAAGATGTTCTAATCTTCAACTCCTTTTTCTTAGCCTGTCTTCACTAGCTGACAAACGTGCTGCTCTCTCTTCCTCTCACAAACACAGAAGGGCAAGCTATGGGACCCCAGACCCCTCACGTACGATGCCTGTGGGAAAATAATGGAAATATTTGCCATGTGTTGGGTGTAAATTAAGTCTTCCCATTGATTTCTATGCAATGAGATAGGTGAAAAAAAAGCAAAAAAAAACTGCACTTTTCACTGGAAATTTCCCGCTAGGTGGGAAGTGCCATTTTTTGCCCATTTTGGTTTGAAGTGAAAACTTTCACCCATCCCTACTCTGTAGCATACAAATTGTTACTTAAAATGTGGAATGCATGAAACTACTACTCTTTCATTTACTCTGATCCTACTAAGAGGAACGGCATAGTCCCACCCTGGACAGAAAATTAAAGAAACATTATTAAAAAGTACTAGGTAAAACATATGGAATATGAAGTTTAATGTGGGGAAGTGTAAAGTCATGTATTTGGGAGGAAACAATCCCAAGGCTACTTATAAACTTAATGGAATCATTTTAGTGGACTCGTTGCTAGAGAAAAGACCTGGGTATCCTTGTCAACTACAAACAGTGACCAGTGTCAAACAGCAGTAGCAAGGCAAAAAAATCCTGTCTTGCATAAAAAAGGGGTATTGAAGCAAGAGTGGATAACATTATTTTGCCATTGTACAAATCATTGTAAGACCTCACCTTGAGTATGCAGTGCAATTTTGGGCACCGGTTCTGAAAAAGGATATACTAGAACTAGAGAGGGTACAGCGAAGAGCAACAAAATTAATTAAGGGAATGGAGGACTTGACATATGAGGAACGACTAAAGAAACTTGGTCTAGAGAAAAAGACAACTAAGAGGAGATCTTATCACATTGTACAAGGACAATACAAGGATCTCTGCGGTGAGCTATTTATTCTAAGGCCTGATCAGGTGACCAGGGGACCCCCTTGAGATTAGAGGAAAGGAGGTTTAAACTTCAGCAGAGGAAGGTTTTTTTTTACTGTAAGGTCTGTAAAATTGTGGAATTCATTGCCCAAGGAGATGGTTATGGCAGATACAATGGATACATTTAAGAGAAGATTAGATACATTTCTTTCAAGAAGGACATACAGAATTATACTGTTTATCAGTAGGCTGATCAGGAAGGTCTGATAAAGACTAATTTAATTGATAGCAGGAAAGCTATAAAATACTCAGTTACTGGGGTATGAGGAGAAGGTTGAACTTGATGGACTTGTGTCTTTATTCAACATAATTTACTATGTTACTGTTAACTTTTTGTTGTTTATGGGTAGGGCCTTATTTCCCAATAGGCAGCTGTAAGCAACTGCCCAGAGCTCCAAATTTTGAGGGGTCCCCAGCTGTGCTGACCACACCCACATTCTGAACTGTGGGTGTGGCCAGGTCAATCTCGGTGTCACTGCACCAGTTTATATACACTCCTTTTATAGGCTACTAGTTGAAAAAGCCGTATACACAGGCCACCAGTGCCACCCAGCAACCTCGGCTGGTGGCCGGAGTCTGTCCTCTTCAGTGGCGGCACTGCAGTCCATTCTCAGTACAGACTGCAGGAGCAGGGCGCTCCGAATTCAGACCGGAGTCCTCTCTGCTCACCTTCCTGGGACCAAGCGGAGCTCCCCACTCTGTATCAGCCGTGGCGCAGGCAGTCTGGAGCATGATTGCAGCTCGTGCAGCCGTCTCGATTGCACATGATGGCTTCTGACAAACATCCTTAGCGAATTATTATATAGGATTAGTTAACCTGCTGGATGATATCAGCCAGGGGGTTAATGCCTTGTTACAGACCAAAGGTATTTTCTGTGCTAGGAAACAGTGGATGGGACTGGGGGTGGGGTCCCTATGAGGAGTGGGGGTGTGGTCATGGGTGGAGCTAACAAGGCCTTGCCTGGGGGGCACCTGGGATGTAAATCCAGTCCCTATCTATGGGAAAGCATCAGTCTATAGAAATTACCATTGAAAGTTATAGTAACAGTGCCACTTGGTGACATATTAGAAAACTGCAGTTTTAATTAATAATATCTTTTGAATAAAGCAATTATCAGCAGGGAGAAAGTTCATGTTTTACATCCATATCCTCACAGTCCTGTTTTTTTTTTCCATAATGAAACAGTATTGCAACTTTAACAAATACATTCATGAGGATGTTATATAGTGGAAATGAATGTGTAATACTACTAATGACATAAGACAATGAGAGAATCAGGGGTGCTCAAACCTGTCTTCGGGACTCCCCCCAATAGTAAATGGTCTCAGACTATCCTAAATTAACTCCTTAATGACCGTCCCCGCACTCACGCAGCCTGCACTTAAGGACGACAGAGCTTTTTTTTTTTTTTTTAATACGATTCAGGGCTCCCCGAACAGTGTGCATCCCACGGGAGCACTGAAATCAATAATGTACAAGTACGACATGGTTCCTTTAGGGACATCCACCCATGACCTAAATGTACGTCCTGCATCGTTAAGGTGTTAAACACAAGTTAATGTTGTAAACACAGGCAGATCCTACAGAATAATTGAACCACTGATGGATACCACTGTGTACTTGCAAGGAGATCCTTAAACCTGCATCTTTAGGGGACCTGAGGGACAGGTGGAGCACCCCGATCCATCTGATTAGAATCCATGTTTTAAGAGTTTGGTTTTTTTAAAGTCGCGAATAAAGAGAACTATCACCTGCCAAGGTCTGACATTGTGAATATCTGGGCACCTTCCATAAGGTAAAGGACCCTTCTCCCTCCTTGCAGTTGTTCAGATTTTCCAAAGCCTTGGCCACAACATGCACTGCAGTATAGACATTGTACGTGGCTCTTAAACTGGAGACATCATTGTAATTGTTCTGGATGTTTTCTAAGCTTTCTAAACCTGTACACTCCTTTTTACTGGTTTCTCCAAAGGATCAGTGAGGTTTTTCTCATTCAGGAATTGGCAGGTGAATGTTTCTTCCAAAGTAGCTTTACCCAGTGACTTCCCAATGATGTAAATGGATGAATCTTGTTGAGGAATTCCCTCAATTCTGGAATTGTCCCCACTGTGAAGGGCCAAGCCAATTGTGCCAGAGAGAAGAGCTGAATATTTTCCATCAGAAAACAAGCTGGATGTTGGACCAAGCTTCACTGGCAACCAATATCTTCCTTGTGACATTCTGTATCAGCATCTCCTCTAGAATAGGAACCAAATCGATGGCAGGAGAGAAGACAATGACAGCCTTGACTGTTGACTCCTTAATAACGCTTAACAATGTGTGGAGCATTACGATCTGGATGATTTACTAAAATGGTCTCAGTAAAGGCAACACATGCTCCAGCCTTGATTATCTCTTGTTTAACCAGTTGAATTCCTTGCTGACCATAGTCATTGTCCACAGCCAGAAGACCCACCCAAGTCCAACCAAAATGCAGCACCAGCTGGGCAAGTCCGCGCGACTGAAAGGCATCACTAGGGACAGTTCTGAAGAAAGAGGGGAACATTCTTGAGTTGCTCAGGAGAGGGACTAGTTGAGAAATGGCTGACCTGTTGGGAAGAGACAATCAGTATAGTTACAGTAAATAAACCTATCCATGCTTCAAGGACTGTACTGGGATAAGAGACATATCCAGAAGTATCTCTATATAACAATCCCTAAATATTCTGTTTAGCCACTGGTTGCATTTTATTCTACTGAAGAGTGCATGATAGGACTTCATTTTAACTGCTTCTCTCCTTAAAGAATATGACTCTTATCAGCAGTATTGGTAGGTCCTGGCTGGGGGTCTAAATCTCCAGATTTCACACTTAAATCTCCAAGTCATGTGGCCGCTTTGGAGAATGCAGTAGTGCTATTCTCCCTTGTTATAACAATGGTCCTATTGGGGTGTAACAGTGCACTAATAAAGCATTTTCATTGTCCAAGTCGGTCAGCATGGATTTGCTTCAAGAGAGTTTTTTTCAAATTAATCTTATTGCTTTGTTTTCTATTGTTTTTTACTTTGCAATAAAAGTCAGAGGGAGTGTTGGGCAATAGATGTAGTTTATCTAGATTTTATTTTAGCCTTTGACACAGTGCCACATAGAAAGATTATACGCAAACTTAATGGTTCAGGACTGGATTTAAACTGGATCGAATATTGGTGAAGGATTGGAGAAAGTATGTCATAGTCATTGGAATACATTCAGAGGAGGGGATGGGATACTGGTGGAGTACCTTAGGGACCGGTACTAGGACCTGCTCTATTTAATATGTTTATTATTAATAATATATGTGGGCTTCAAGAGAAGGTGAGTCTTTTTGCAGATAACAGTGTTGACATTGCCAGAAATGATTTAAACGAATGGACAAAAATATGGATTTAATACAACAAAATTCAAAATATTGCACATAGGACAATAGGACAGAGAATAATATTACTGGGTAATGTTAAAGTAGGCAGTCAATGCAGAAAAGCCATGAAGAATGCCAGCATGATACTAGGCTATATAGGAAGAGTCATCTGCAGCATAAAAAGAGATGTTCTAATGTCACTTTACATATCACTAGATCAACCTAACCTGAAGTACGGTGTACAGTTCTGGAGATGTATCTTCAGGTAGATGTCAATAAATTAGCTAGTATTCAAAGAAGGGCATGGGTTAAAAAAAAAAAAAACATATCAGGAAAGACTCCAGGACCTTGATATGTATAACCTGGAGGACAGAAGGGAGAGAGGAGGATATGTTTGAGACTTTCAAATATATTAAGGGATTTAATAAAAATTCAGGAAGGGTACATTTTTCAGAATAAAAGAAATACTAGAACAGGAGGGATACCCTAAAATTAGAGGATGGAAAAATAAGGAGAAACATAAGAAATAACTTCTTAACTGAAAGGGTAATAGCTGCATGGATCATTCTGCCAGCAGAAGTGGTTGAGGCTAAAACAGTCTTTGAGTATAATAACTCTCTCTGGACTGACATATGGGTGTTCTAAAAATAAAATGAGTCAGAGATAACTAGATAGAGAGATGGTGGACTGATGGCCAACTGGTTTTTCTCTGCTATCATTAAATTTTTGTTTCTGTGTTTTCTAAACCTTGTTTTTGGAAACCTAAAAATTCCCTGATTTCCATTATTAAAGGGATAGTAATACTTTGTTTTATCTTTATTTTATTTTGTAGGCATTAAAAAAAAACATGAAGAACGATATAAGTCTTATCTCTCAAACTTTTATGGTTTGAGAGATATTCACAAGCAATGTTTCCCCTCCCGCCCCTTTTACCCTAGTGTAAGCCATCTCTTCTCAGATGTGGAATTCAGTCTATAGATCAGACCAGATAACAGAAGGGGACCAATCTTCTTCCTATGAGAACAATGAAAGCCCTGCGCCCCTTGGCAAGGTTTTCAGGTTTTTTCCCTTATCTTAATTGAAGATTGTCTCTCTCTGCAATCTACCAGGGCACCTCCCTCTGATCTGGCTGAACAGTGTTACATCAGTAAAAGGGGCGGGAGGGGGGATACTTTGTCATTGAATTACTCTTGAACTACAACTCTGACAGAATTGAAATAACACTCTCCAAACTCCAAATAATATGAAGATTCATTAGAGCTGCTTTTATTATGAAACATTATTAGTTGTTTGTATTTTTTGGGGTGCAGTACCATCCATGTCTGAAAATTTGTGGTGGAGCTGTGCCTACAGCAGTCTATGGGTATCTGTGATCAGTGACAATAACACTCAATAAACTGCTGTAGCAACAGCACCACTGTAAAAGTTCAGGCATGGAGTTACTCGCCTCTGAAAAAATTCAAGTTTGAGCTGCAATAAGTTTTGAATAATAAAAAGTCTCAGCAGTGAGGATTCCCTTGACTTAGTCAGGATAAAATGCGCAACATATCTATTTTTCTATATCACACAACACTACCCATTAAAAGAAAGTATCATTACAGTTATGAAAATAAATTACTAATTCAATAGGATAGTAAAGGAACAGTAAACTTTTTTATGAAAAAATATATATTGTAGGGATTTTCCTATTGAGTACTGCCGAGAGATTTATATTTCTAGAGTTATTACAGTTTAAAACCAATGCTTTTTTACATTAGCAGTGCCCTCTAGTGGTCAAATTATAATTAGATTTCCTGTTAGATTCTAATGGAGAGGAAACTCAGAAAAGGTCAGAGACATACAGTTCTCCATAGAATGTGATAGAAAACTGCTGAGTCACTTCCTGTCAGAACTATCAGGAAGTAAACACAGTAAATTCACTTCCTGTCAGTTAGAACTATCAGGAAGTAAACACAGTAAATTCACTTCCTGATTATTTAATCTGCTATAAATTTTGAATAAAACATCTGACAGCGATGGGAGTGACCTTGTTTTTATTCAGCAGGAAATGCTCTATAAAATATCTGTTTTTCATTAGAAAGTGTACTGCTCCTTTAAATATAACATATTTTTCCTTTGTTTCAACATGGTTAGATTAGTTTAAAGGAGCAGTAAACTTTTATTTATGAAAACAAGGGCTGAATAAAACAAGGGCACTCCCACTGCTGTCAGATGTTTTATTAGAAAATTATAGCAGTTTAAATAATCAAGAATTGAATTTACTGTGTTTACTTCCTGATAGTTCTAACTGACAGGAAGTGAATTTACTGTGTTTACTTCCTGATAGTTCTGACAGGAAGTGACTCAGCAGTTTCTATCACATTCTATGGAGAACTGTATGTCTCTGACTTTCCTGACTTTCCTCTCCATTAGAATCTAACAGGAAATCTAATTAGAATTTGACCACTAGAGGGCACTGCTAATGTAAAAAAAAACATGGGTTTAAACTGTAATAACTCTGGAAATATAAATCTCTCCGCAGTGGTAGTACCCTTATTTTACTCAATAGGAAAATCCCTACAATATATGTTTTTTTCATAAAAAAAGTTTACTGCTCCTTTAAGGAGGTGGTAAATGAGGGATATTTATGAAGAACAATTAGAGCAATTCTGGACAAACCTGTTGCATCATGTTAGTCAAATACACTCCGCCATTTATATAAATGGGGATTTAATGCCCTTGAATACTAAAGAGTTCTTCACAATGCAACGGATCCCTCTTTGGCATTCAAAGTGATTAAAAAGCCCCAATTAAATCAATGAGAATTTAGGGAATTTTGATTTGTCCCTATGGTGCAGTTGGGTTCTCCAGTTCTCTTTAATACATCGCACTTTCTGAGAACCACTTACCTGAGGGTATCTATAAAGCCCCAAAATGTGAGCGAGGAGAATGGAGTGAGTGGAAATGGAGGCTCCAATAACAGCAGAAAGAGGGACCTCCTCGTGACATCGGTAATTAGGAATGGCCCCGTTGATTCCGGTCAGAACTTGTAAAGTCCCTTGTAGATCTTGCTGTAAAACATCACAGGAATCGTAGGTTTGGAATCCCAGGGTGATGTTAGGAAGTATATGGGGATTCTTGTTTATTTCCTCCACCGCAAATAACAAGGCTTGGAGCTGCTGATAGTTCTCAAAGTGGAACCTAGAACACATTTTCAGTTAGAACAATATTATCTTCAAAGAATGGATACATTTTGACATTAAACAGTGATATTTTAATGGAAAAAAACATATACTGTAAAACTTTCACTTGCACAACGCTCTGGTTCTTGATGGGTTAGTAATGATTCAGTTACAATTCAGCTAGGATCCCTTCTTATACAGTGTACTATTGCTCTGTTACTTTGAGAATGATGAAAATGTTCTATTGTCTCTGATATTATATCATAAATTGTCTCCCTCTCGCCCTTTATGCTGAAGTCAAGATTATTTTCCTCAAAACTGAAGAAGGATTGTGACGAGTGATAATCTTCATTCAGCAGAAGGTATCAAGAAGGACATGGTTTTCCTTAAAGGGATAGTAATACTTGAAAATAAGTTTATTTTATATTGTAGGCCTTAAAAAAACATGAAAAATGATATAAGTCTTATCTCTCAAACCTTTATGGTTTGGGAGATATTCAGAAGTAAATTTTCCCCTGGAGTGACATCATTGCTCCACCCTTCAGATTTGGAATCCGGTCCTGGGACTGGCTGTGCCTCTCCAGAAGTGCTGAGATCGCCATCTTTAAAAAGAATTTCTTAATTGGAATGGTCTACAAAGTGTGCTTTCAAGCCAGGCACACTTTGTATATAGTTCCAATTAAGTAGTTCTTTTCAAAGATCGTGACCGAATTCCAAATCTGTCCACTAGATGGCAGACTTGGCTGAAACAGCCAGGAAAAGAGAATTTTTCTATATTTTACATGTGAATATCTCCCAAACCATAAAGGTTTGGGAGATAAGACTTATATCACTTTTCATGTTTTTGAAGGGCTACAATATAAAATACAATTATTTAAGATTGTCCCGCATTGCGATCATCTGTCCGGTCAAGCTTGACCGGACTTCAGATCTGAGGGGAGGTGGTTTACCCACATAAAAAAGGTGTGGGAGAGGGTCAATGAATAATATAATTTCAGGGAAAATAAGGTGATTTCATCATTAGCAATGTAACAGGGCAATAATACACACTTTAAGTAGGGATCTAGATGAACTGTAATTGAAACATTAATATTCCTTCATTTGTATTGGAGTTGTAGTTCAACTGCAATTCCATTATAAAGTATCCCCCTCCCACAGCTTGTTCTAACATCACGCTGCCTCTCATGCAGGTCCGGATGGATCACAGAGAGGGACAATCTTCAGTGATCATAAGGTAAACCTGTCAAGGGGGGTAGGGTTTTCCTTATGCTCGCAATAACAAGATTGTCCCTTGCTGTGACCTGTCCGGTCAAGAGACCAGATTCCACATCTGAGGGGAGGCAGCTTACACTAGGTAAAAGGGGTGGGAGGGGGATAGTTTAAAATTGAACTTTTGAACTAAAACTACAATTCCATTGATATATCACTCTACATGGTTAAAAAAGCTCCGTTTAATAAATTAATATCCCTTTATTGTATATTTTTTAAATTCTAAAATAATTCTGAGTCCTAATTATTCTGAGAATTAATGAAGAATGTTCATCTGAAGAAGACGGGGTGTTGTGGTAAAACAAAAAATGCCTAGAAAGCCAAAATCTTACATTGTACAGTTGATTCGGGGTGGTCTCACAGTAAAGGACACTGGTTGGTAAATTTTGTCAAGATGAACAGGTAAGACGGCTCCTATCATTATATCCCCCGTCTGCACAATCCCCTCCAGCTCAGACACTTGTAATCTACATCCCTGCTCCATAGTGTAGAAGGCTGTAATGATGTGGGACAGAATGAGGTACCAGATCGTTGTGTATAAAATTATCATCATCTTTTCATCAGCCGGGAGTTGGGAGGAAAGAACCTGTGAACACAATATTTTTTGTGCTGTTAATTACGTTCGACTTCTGTAAATGATATAGTCATGATGTTAAAAGAATAGTGAACCCCTGCAACTTATTATGATCACAAATTCTAATGGTCCTTAAGAATTTTGTCATTGTGCCTTTGTTCATGAAATAATGTGGAGATGCACTAAGGTGTGATAAAGAGGTGATAAAGTGGAGAAGATTTCTCCAGTGATATCACTTCTCCAGTTCCTATGTTATTCTATGAAGCCTATGCACTAAGACTGACAACGTTGGAGAAATCTTAGTGTATAGGCTCAGTAGAATAACATGGGAAATGGAGAAGTGATGTCACTGTAGAAGACATCTCCTCTTTATCGCGCCTTAGTGTATACCCTCCAACATCATCAATCAGACTTTAATGCCATGTCTATGGAGGTGCACATCATAGTTGCTACCAGGGCCACAGAACACAATCTACGCAATGCATCTCACACCATCTGGTCCTAAACGGGTTAAGTAGTCTCATGCAGGAGAAACTGCCATCAACTGTCATGTCTTCCTGCATTGATCTGACATCCATGTCTGATTGAAGATGTTATCTCTTCAACAATTGCAGAAGGGAAAAATTAACAGAGGCCATTAGGATTCTGTGTGTGTGTGTGTGTGTGTGTGTGTGTGTGTGTGTGTTTGTGTGTGTGTGTATGTACGTGTGTGTGTGTGTGTGTGTGTGTGGTGCACATGTGAGTGTGTGCATGTGCGTCAGTAAGTGTTTATATATGCCTATGTACGCAAGAAAAATACACTAAATATCTAGACAGCAATAAAACTAGAAAAATGAACCCTTTGAGGGTCTAGGGGTACGAAATGCATTGCTTTGCAATACGTTGCGTACCCCTCTGGCACTCAAAGGGTTAAGTAATTAGTTCGGAATTAGTTTAACCCTCTGAGTGCAAGAGGGGTACGCAACGTATTGCAAAGCAATGCATTTCGTTCCCCTAGGTTTAAACTAATTCCAAACTAATTACTTAACCCTTTGAGTGCCAGAGGGGTACACAACGCATTGCAAAGCAATGCGTTGCGTACCCCTCTGGCACTTAAAGGGTTAAAGGTATACAATGAATTACGAGATACATGCTATTTCTTTAATATGTCATTTATGGGAAGAGCAGACACAATCAAGACAACTTTATTACCTAGAACATGACATTCATTTTTAGAGACATACTCAACCTTTTGTGTGCCATACAAGCACTCAAAAGGTTAAATATAATTTCTACATGGAATACTGAGATTTGCATTTGCAGAAAAAATTACCAGAGATAAAACAGGTAATTCTATATAGAACAAGAAAAGAAAGAGGTTTGTTATTACCTAATGTATGCAATACATAGCAGCCCAACTAACACAACTACATAATATACACAATACACACATAAATACACCGCACTCCATATTGGTTTGGGCAGTGACACAAGTTTTGGCTCTGTATGCCAGAAAATTGAATTTGAAATGAAACAAAAACTTCAGACTGTCAGTTTTAATTGCAGGGTATTTGCATCAATGAACTGTGCAGTAATTACTGCCCTTTTAAAATATAGTCCCTCCATTTAAGGGGAACAAAAGTAACTGATTGCTCGGCTGCGTCTTGGCCAGGTGTGTGTTTTGTTGTATCATTAGTTCATGTACAAGCGAGCAAACAAAAGGTCTACAGGTGATTCAAGGGGGAGTTGTTCACTAAGACGTGATAAAGTGGAGATTACTTCTCCAGTGATATCACTTCTCCAATTCCCATGTTATTCTACGGAGCCAATGCACTAACATTTCTTAAAGGGATAGTAATACTTAAAATGTAAAAAAAAATATGTTGTAGGGTTTATCCCCTTGAGTAAAACAAGAGTACACCCATTGCTGAAAAGTGTTTCATTCAAAAGTTATTAATTTTCAAAGTTGATTTTTTTAGGTGCAATATCACAGTGGCCTGAAATTGTACAGTGGCGCTGTTGCTACACCATCCTATGGAGATTTATGGTCCCGGGACCAGAGCTGTCCATAGAATCGTGTAGCAACAGCGCCACTGTACAATTTCAGGCCACTGTGATATTGCACCTAAAAAATTCAACTTTGAAAATTAATAACTTTTGAATGAAACACCTTTCAGCAGTGGGAGTACTCTTGTTTTACTCAGAGTGATAAACCCTACAAGATATTTTTTTTTTACATTTTAAGTATTACTATCCCTTTAAGTTTTGGAGATCTTAGTGCATTGGCTCCATAGGATAACATAGGAACTGGAGACGTGATATCACTGAAGAAGTCACCTCCGTTTTCTCACGCCTTATCGAATAACCCCCAAGGTATGATATTTGCATTTGTAGTTATGATGTCGTTGTCTCTCAAAATGAGGAGCAACGAAGTGTAAATGTCAGTAACGCATTGACCACTTGTGTTAGGCTGCTGTAATGACAGAAGAATGAAGAGGATGTGGATTTGTATTACGTGTAAGGAAAGTTAACCCAAGGTAAGACAGTGGCAGAGTGAGTGGGGTTAGAACAGAGGAAAGAGTAAAACAGATAACAGAGAAGGATGAGATGACTGACTGGGATGTTTGTATTTGTAACTGGGACATTACTGGTTCTCATTCATTTTTGGCCCCTAATGTGCAGCCTGGCATGTTTATACATTTCTTAGGTAATTTATCAAGCACATCATGATAGGAGCAAACACATATATATGTAATATCGTTCTTAAGTTTCACAGTGAGAATACAGGACATATTGTTCTTAGCACTTTCTATAAATTAACATTTGAAACTCAATATTTACGTCTGAGTTAGTCTTCTTAGAAATAAAATGTCAGGTAAGTGTGGCACAGAGCCTTGGGTAAGAACCTGCACTAAAGGATGGTGGGGGTACAAATGAAAGGGATGTCTGTATGTGTAGTCAGTACTAGTAGTGAAGGAGTGGGCAATGTGAAGCCCACTAGCCATTGACTATGGGGGATGATAGGAGTTGGAGTCCTGCAACAGTAGGTGTGTGTTTGGGGGTCAGTAGAGGAATATCAGCGCATGGTATATGGGTTAATGTGTATGTTGTGGAGGTGCAGTGATAGGGCTGTATGTGTTTGGGGGTCAGTAGAGGAATATCAGAGGATGGTATATGGGTTGAGGTGTATGTGGAGGTGCAGTGATAGGGCTGTCTGTGTTTGGGGGTCAGTAGAGGAATATCAGAGGATGGTATATGGGTTAAGGTGTATGTGGAGGTGCAGTGATAGGGCTGTCTGTGTTTGGGGGTCAGTAGAGGAATATCAGAGGTTGGTATATGGGTTGAGGTGTATGTGGAGGTGCAGTGATAGGGCTGTCTGTGTTTGGGGGTCAGTAGAGGAATATCAGTGGATGGTATATTGGTTGAGGTGTATGTGGAGGTGTAGTGATAGGGCTGTCTGTGTTTGGGGGTCAGTAGAGGAATATCAGTGGATGGTATATTGGTTGAGGTGTATGTGGAGGTGTAGTGATAGGGCTGTCTGTGTTTGGGGGTCAGTAGAGGAATATCAGTGGATGGTATATTGGTTGAGGTGTATGTGGAGGTGCAGTGATAGGGCTGTCTGTGTTTGGGGGTCAGTAGAGGGATATCAGTGGATGGTATATTGGTTGAGGTGTATGTGGAGGTGCAGTGATAGGACTGTCTGTGTTTGGGGGTCAGTAGAAGAATTTCAGAGTATGGAATATGGGTTGAGGTGTATGTGGAGGTGCAGTGATTTAGCTGTCTGTGTTTGGGGGTCAGTAGAGGAATAGCAGTGGATGGTATATGGGTTAATGTGTATGTGGAGGTGCAGTGATAGGGCTGTATATGTTTGGGGGTCAGTAGAGGAATATCAGCGCATTGTATATGGGTTAATGTGTATGTGGAGGTGCAGTGATAGGGCTGTATATGTTTGGGGGTCAGTAGAGGAATATCAGCGCATGGTATATGCGTTAATGTGTATGTGGAGGTGTAGTGATAGGGCTGTATATGTTTGGGGGTCAGTAGAGGAATATCAGCGCATGGTATATGCGTTAATGTGTATGTGGAGGTGCAGTGATAGGGCTGTCTGTGTTTGGGTGTCAGTAGAGGAATATCAGAGGATGGTATATGGTTTGAGGTGTATGTGGAGGTGCAGTGATAGGGCTGTCTGTGTTTGGGGGTCAGTAGAGGAATATCAGTGGATGGTATATGAGTTGAGGTGTATGTGGAGGTGCAGTGATAGGGATGTCTGTATTTGGGGGTCAGTAGAGGAATATCAGAGGATGGTATATGAGTTAAGGTGTATGTGGAGGTGCAGTGATAGGGCTGTCTGTGTTTGGGGGTCAGTAGAGGAATATCAGCGCATGGTATATGGGTTAATGTGTATGTTGTGGAGGTGCAGTGATAGGGATGTCTGTGTTTGGGGGTCAGTAGAGGAATATCAGAGGTAGGTATGTGGTACAGGAGCGATGAGAGAGCTGTCTGTGTCTCAGGGTCACTAGAGGAACAGCAGAAGGTTGTATATAGTGGAGGTCAGTGACAGTTGTTAAAAGGTCAGTAGAAGAACAGCATAACATGGAGTATGGTGGAGGTGCAGTAACACAGCTGTGTATATCTGGGGTCAGTAGAGGTATAGCAGAGGGTTGTGCATAGTGGAGGTGCAAGTAACACAGCTGTGTATGTTTGGGGGTCAGCAGTGTAATAGCAGAGTGTGGTGTATAGTGGGGGTTCAGTGACAAACCTTCCTGTACTGTGTCTGGTGATCAATAGAGGAATAGCAGAAGGTTGAGTACAGTGAGATCAGTGACAGATCTGTCTGTCTATGAGGGCTTGTAGAGGAATAGCAGAAGGTTGAGTACAGTGGAGACCAGTGACAGAGCTGTCTGTCTATGGGGGCTTGTAGAGGAATAGCAGAAGGTTGAGTACAGTGGAGATCAGTGACAGAGCTGTTTGTCTATGGGGGTTAGTAGAGGAATAGCAGAAGGTTGAGTACAGTGAGATCAGTGACAGAGCTGTCTGTCTATGGGGGCTTGTAGAGGAATAGCAGAAGGTTGAGTACAGTGGAGATCAGTGACAGAGCTCTCTGTCTATGGGGGCTTGTAGAGGAATAGCAGAAGGTTGAGTACAGTGGAGATCAGTGACAGAGCTGTTTGTCTATGGGGGTTAGTAGAGGAATAGCAGAAGGTTGAGTACAGTGGAGATCAGTGACAGATCTGTTTGTCTATGAGGGTTTGTAGAGGAATAGCAGAAGGTTGAGTACAGTGGAGATCAGTGACAGAGCTGTCTGTCTATGGGGGTTAGTAGAGGAATAGCAGAAGGTTGAGTACAGTGGAGATCAGTGACAGAGCTGTTTGTCTATGGGGGCTTGTAGAGGAATAGCAGAAGGTTGAGTACAGTGGAGATCAGTGACAGAGCTGTTTGTCTATGGGGGCTTGTAGAGGAATAGGAGAAGGTTGAGTACAGTGGAGATCAGTGACAGAGCTGTTTGTCTATGGGGGCTTGTAGAGGAATAGCAGAAGGTTGAGTACAGTGGAGATCAGTGACAGAGCTGTTTGTCTATGGGGGCTTGTAGAGGAATAGCAGAAGGTTGAGTACAGTGGAGATCAGTGACAGAGCTGTTTGTCTATGGGGGCTTGTAGAGGAATAGCAGAAGGTTGAGTACAGTGGAGATCAGTGACAGAGCTGTTTGTCTATGGGGGCTTGTAGAGGAATAGCAGAAGGTTGAGTACAGTGGAGATCAGTGACAGATCTGTTTGTCTATGGGGGTTAGTAGAGGAATAGCAGAAGGTTGAGTATAGTGGAGATCAGTGACAGATCTGTCTGTCTATGGGGGTTAGTAGAGGAACAGCAGAAGGTTGAGTACAGTGGAGATCAGTGACAGAGCTGTTTGTCTATGGGGGTTAGTAGAGGAACAGCAGAAGGTTGAGTACAGTGGAGATCAGTGACAGAGCTGTTTGTCTATGGGGGCTTGTAGAGGAATAGCAGAAGGTTGAGTACAGTGGAGATCAGTGACAGAGCTGTTTGTCTATGGGGGTTAGTAGAGGAATAGCAGAAGGTTGAGTACAGTGGAGACCAGTGACAGATCTGTCTGTCTATGGGGGTTAGTAGAGGAATAGCAGAAGGTTGAGTACAGTGGAGATCAGTGACAGAGCTGTCTGTCTATGGGGGTTAGTAGAGGAATAGCAGAAGGTTGAGTACAGTGGAGATCAGTGACAGAGTTGTCTGTCTATGGGGGCTTGTAGAGGAATAGCAGAAGGTTGAGTACAGTAGAGATCAGTGACAGAGCTGTTTGTCTATGGGGGTTAGTAGAGGAATAGCAGAAGGTTGAGTACAGTGGAGATCAGTGACAGAGTTGTCTGTCTATGGGGGCTTGTAGAGGAATAGCAGAAGGTTGAGTACAGTGGAGATCAGTGACAGAGCTGTTTGTCTATGGGGGCTTGTAGAGGAATAGCAGAAGGTTGAGTACAGTGGAGATCAGTGACAGAGCTGTCTGTCTATGGAGGTTAGTAGAGGAATAGCAGAAGGTTGAGTACAGTGGAGATCAGTGACAGATCTGTCTGTCTATGGGGGCTTGTAGAGGAATAGCAGAAGGTTGAGTACAGTGGAGATCAGTGACAGAGCTGTCTGTCTATGGGGGCTTGTAGAGGAATAGCAGAAGGTTGAGTACAGTGGAGATCAGTGACAGAGCTGTCTGTCTATGGGGGCTTGTAGAGGAATAGCAGAAGGTTGAGTACAGTGGAGATCAGTGACAGATCTGTTTGTCTATGGGGGTTAGTAGAGGAATAGAAGAAGGTTGAGTACAGTGGAGATCAGTGACAGATATGTCTGTCTATGGGGGTTAGTAGAGGAATAGCAGAAGGTTGAGTACAGTGAAGACCAGTGACAGAGCTGTTTGTCTATGGGGGTTAGTAGAGGAATAGCAGAAGGTTGAGTACAGTGAGATCAGTGACAGAGCTGTCTGTCTATGGGGGCTTGTAGAGGAATAGCAGAAGGTTGAGTACAGTGGAGATCAGTGACAGAGCTCTCTGTGTTTGGAAGTTAACAGAGTATGTTGGAGGTTTAGTGACTGTAAGCACTGTAGAGAAATAGCTCTAGGCTGTGTATGGATGGAGGAGCAGTAACAGAGATGGTGGGGTTAAGGGACAGCAGAGAAAAGCAGAGGTTAGTGCATAAAGGTGTAGTGACAGAAACACTCGTGTTTGTGACCAGTAGTGAAATAACACATACTGGTGAATGCAGTCCTAGTGAGTAATCCGTCTGTAATTGGGGTCAGTAGACGAAGGGTGCACAAGAGAAGTTCTCTGTATGTCATTGTATGTGTGGTTGCATGTCACTGTGTGTCAGTCATTGTGAATATGTGTCGGTCATTACATGAAATGACCGACACATGGTGTGTCACTGTGTGTCATGTGTGTAAGTGATACTTACATTAGTTCATTCTTCCTCTCCCGCACACTGTGTGACTGTTACCCATATATATAGAGAGAGAACTCATTTCTAATTAAGAACTTGTTTTTTGCATTAACTCCTTAGTCTCTGTATCCCACCCAGCAGTGTATCGAATGTGTCATATTTTGCCACATCCTCTTCCGTTGAAAGGTTAAGAGAGGAGAATTCTCAGTTGAATATTCCCATGTCACATCTGGGGAGTATTTACACCTTGGGAAGGGAATTCTGCTCCTCAATGCGCAGATGGGATTTCCCAGGTGTGAACCACAGCACAGGTCATAAACATTATATCAGAAAGCAAGGGCAGATTCCAGGGACTGTGATACCTACAATCAATGACTTGTTTTAACTCTTTGTGTACCAATATGGTATTTGAAAGCAATCCATTAGAATCTGAGACACAAAAGAGTACAGCTTCCACGTTCCCTTAGTTATGATTAGGGATGGGCAAAAGTTTTCCCCTCATTACTGAAATAGGAGAAAAATGGCACTTTATGCCTAGTGGGAAATTTTACATTAAAGGGATAGTAATGCTTAAAATGTAAAAAAAAATATGTTGTAGGGATTATCCCCCTGAGTAAAACAAGAGTACGCCCACTGCTGAGAGGTGTTTCATTCAAAAGTTATTAATTTTCAAAGTTGAATTTTTTAGGTGCAATATCACAGTGGCCTGAAATTGTACAGTGGCACTGTTGCTACACGATCCTATGGACAGCTCTGGTCCAGGGACCATAACTCTCCATAGGATGGTGTAGCAACAGCGCCACTGTACAATTTCAGGCCACTGTGATATTGCACCTAAAAAATTCAACTTTGAAAATTAAAAACTTTTGAATGAAACATCTTTCAGCAGTGGGAGTACTCTTGTTTTACTCAGGGGGATAAGCCCTACAACATATTTTTTTTACATTTTAAGTATTACTATCCCTTTAAAAGTACAGTTAGTAGCCTAGCTCATTTCATTGAAATCAAAGGGAAGACTGAATTTACACATAGTTACACTGTAGTTTAGGTTGAAAAAAGACTTGCGTCCATCAAGTTCAAACTCCCCTCAATACAACAATTTAAAATTCCGCTTTGAATGGGGGGGGGATCCTTCTTGATTCCAAATGGCAATCAGATTCCTCCTTGGACCAACAAGCACTAAATAAGTATTAATCCCAATACTAACATACATAGCCCTCAATGTTCTGCTCTTTTAAAAAAGTATCCAGGCCCTTTTTAAAGGAATCTAATGTATTCGATAGCACCACCTCCTCAGGCAGTGAATTCCATACCTTTATTGTCCTTTACCGTAAATAATCCCTTCCGTTGTTGTAGACAAACTCTCCTTTCTTCAGGTCTAAGCAGGTAATACCTTGTCCTTTGTACTGTTCTTTTAATGAACAGGTCTTTGGAGAGCCCTTTGTATGGGCCCTGAACATATTTATATAATGTTATCGTATACCCTATAAGACACCATTTCTCTAGTGTGTACAAGTTTAACTTTTCTATCCTTTCTTCATAACTAAAACTTTCCATTCCCCTTACTAGTTTTGTAGCCCTCCTCTGCACTCTCTCTAGTTCCATAATGTCCTTTTTCAGAAAGGACGCCCAGAATTGAACAGCATATTCTAGGTGGGGTCTTACCATGGACCTGTAAAGAGGCATAATTATATCTTCCTCCCTTGAGTCAATACCCCTTTTAATACATGCTAATATCTTATTGGCCTTTGCAGCTGCCAGCTGGCACTGCAAGCTACTGCTAAGTCTATTGTCTACCATTACTACCAAATCCTTTTCATTAGTAGATTTCCCTAAAGAAACACCATTTATACTATATGTTGCATTTTTATTATTATACCAAAAATGCATAACTTTACACTTGTCTATATTGAATCTCATTTGCCATTTGCCTGCCCAGTTTCTCAATTTGTCCAAATCCTCTTGTAATGAAAACACATCCAGTTGAGACTTTATTACCTTACTTAATTTTGTGTCATCGGCAAACACTGATACATGGCTCCCTATGCCCACTGGAACATCATTAATAAACAAATTAAAAAGAAGATGTACCAGTACAGATCCATGAGGTACTCCACTTATCACGTTTATCTAATTGGAGAACTTCCCATTTACCACCACTCTTTGCATTCTTTCAGTCAATATCCAATCCACTCTCAAATGTTTGCCCCAAAGCCTATTTCATTCAATTTGTACAGTAATCTTTTGTGTGGAACTGTATCAAATGCCTTGGCAAAGTCTAAATAGATCACATCAACCACCGCTCCCAAATCTATATTTTTACTCACTTTTTCATAAAATGCAATCAAGTTAGTTTGACAAGACCCGTCTTTCACAAAGCCATGTTGGCTCCTGCTAATGATATTCCTATTCAAGATGAATTCCTGAATATATTCCCTTAACAACCCTTCAAACAGTTTTCCCCCCACAGATATCAAGCTGTTAGGTACTAGGAACCAGACAAGAGACAAAAGTATAAAATGCAATACAACTTTATTAATGAAACAAAAACAGAAGCATGATCCAAGAGCATTAATCAAAAGACACACCAGGTTCAGGAACCAAGACAGGTATTCAGCTGAGCCGGAGTCAGGAAACCAGAAGTCTGCAATGTCAGGAACGAGCCAAGGTTCTGGAGCACAGAAGTCAGCGAAATCTGGAACAAGCCAAGGGTCTAGAACACAGCAAAGAGGAGCGCAGGAAAATCCACAGCAGCCAGCAGCAACAGGTCAGCACACAAACACAAGGACAATGGGGAAGTGAGCCAAGCTGTTATAAATATCCTGGGAGGGTTGGCTGATAACAGTCAGAGAGGTCAGCTGATCAGCCTGAGCCAGAAACTCAGAAGACAGCAGCAGTGGGTAGAAGAGCACTAGATTAGCTAAGACATTAGAATCAATAGGCAGAGTAGAACTGCTCGGCAAAACCTTGACAGTAGCCCCCCTCAACGACCCCCTTCACCCTGCGGGGCAGGACCAGGTTTATGGGGAAAGCGTGAATAGAAAGCATGGACGAGGTCAGGGGCATGCACGTCTGCGGCTGGAACCTATGAGTGCTCTGCTGGACCGTAACCCTTCCAGTGGACCAAATATTGAAGGATCCCTCGGAACCTACGAGAGTCAACTATGGATCGGACCGCGTACTCCTCATGGCCGTCAACGGGCACCAAATAAGGTTGAGAAGTGACCATAGTGAAACAATTACATACCAGAGGTTTCAGCAGTGAGACATGGAACACATTGTGTATCTGCATATTGGGAGGAAGGTCAAGGACATAGGCCACATGGTTCACACATCGGAGGATATAGAAAGGACCCACAAAATGGGGAGCCAGTTTCTGAGAGGGCACTCAGTGGTGGAGATTTATGGAGGACAGCCAGATCCTCTCCCCGACCTGGTAGGAGGGTGCGGGTAGGTGTTTAGGATTGGCCTGGAGCTCCTGGGATTGTTGTGAGCATCAGAACGACACTTGGACCTGCACCCATGTCGAACGGATTCACTGGAAATGACCCTCCAATGACGGGATCCCCTGAGGAGCAAACAAATCTGGAATCATGGAGGGCTGATATCCATAATTCACCATGAAAATGGAGAGACAGGTAGAAGCAGAGACAGCACTGTTATGAGCAAACTCCGCCCAAGGTAGCAGGTCTGACCAATTGTTCTGATGGTCTGTAACACCGCAGGAATTGCTCCAAGGCCTGATTAGCCCTTTCCGCTGCCACATTCAACTGTGGGTGATAGGCCGAGGAGAAGGAAAGTTGGATACCTAGTTGCGCACAGAAGGCTTTCCAGAATCTTGAGACAAACTGGCTACCTCGATCGGAAACTGTGACTTTAGGAACCCCGTGTAGCCGATAGACCTCTTTGACAAAAACCGTAGCCA
Source organism: Rhinophrynus dorsalis (assembly GCA_037306005.1). Taxonomy (NCBI): domain Eukaryota; kingdom Metazoa; phylum Chordata; class Amphibia; order Anura; family Rhinophrynidae; genus Rhinophrynus; species Rhinophrynus dorsalis. The sequence goes on along the minus strand of JBBDGT010000108.1, from coordinate 147,604 downwards.
ACTCTTTAGTGGATGGGAGTTTTTTGAATGGTATGCAATGAATCATCTTAGAGAATCGGTCAACAATCGTAAGGATGACTGTGTTACCATTAGACAAAGGAAGGCCGACAATGAAGTCCATGGCAAGGTGTGCCTATGGCTTCTCCCCATTGGGTATAGGCTGGAGAAGGCCCACTGGAAGGTGACGAGGTGATTTAGTCTGCACACAGTCTGGACAGGCAACGAGAAAGGAAGCAATATGTTTGCTAAGTTTTGGACACCAGAAGAGATGGGAAACTGACCAAAGAAGCTGGTTCTTTCCGGGATGCCCTGCTGACTTAGTATTATGGTAGGTAGAAAGTACCTTAGTACGGATGTTAATAGGTACAAAACAGTGCCCAGAGGGAGTCTCAACAGGTGCATCTACTTGGGCGGCCTGTATTTTCTCCGCAAGGGGAGATGTTATGCTGGTACGTATGGAGGCCAGTACTTTGTCCTGAGGAATAATAGGACTGGGAGGACTTTCCTTTTTAGCGCCCGAGAACTGTCTGGATAGGGCATCAGCCTGGACATTTTTGGTACCTGGCAGGTATTAGACCACATAATTAAAATGAGACAAAAATAAGGCCCATCTGGCCTGTCTTGGAGACAAGCACTTATCTTCAGACAAGTAGGTATGTTTTTTGTGATCTGTGAGGATTAAGACTGTCATGGAAGTTCCTTTGAGCAAATGCCTCCATTCTTTGAGAGCCACTATTATTGCCAGAAGAACACAGTTCATAATTGCACTCCGGAGGACTTAGCTTCTTCGAGAAATACCCACACTGGTGCAACTGGCTCTCAGGAGTAGGACGTTGAGACAGAAGGGCACCTACTCCTGTTTCAGGCGCATCAACCTCAAGTATGAATGGAAGCTCAGGTTTCGGGTGTGCCCAAATGGGTAATGCAGCAAAAGCAGCCTTTAGTGACTCAAATGTCCTGATGGCTTCCGGGGACCAATGAGTGGAGTTACCATCTTTTTTGGTCATGATGGTAAGGGGTTTTACAATAGAGGAAAAAATTGCAGATACATTTCCTATAGTATTTTGCAAACCCGAGGAAATGTTGAAGGGAGCGGAGGCCTACGGGTTGTGGCCACTCGAGAACAGCAGAGAGTTTTTCAGGGTCCATAGTGAAACCGACCTCTGAAATAACGTACCCCAAGAAGGTAACCTGTTTGCGGTGGAACTCACACTTCTTTAATTTGCAAAATAGGTTATTCTCTCTTAATCTTTGCAGGATAGGGTGTGTGGCTTTCTATGGAAGAGGAATGGATCAGAATGTCATCTAAGTATACGACCACGCACGGTTGGAACTTGTCCCGGAGGACATCATTCAAGAATTCTTGGAAAACCGCAGGAGCATTAACTGTGACATGACTGAGCCTCCTGTTGTCAATACAGGGTCTCAGTTCATCACTCTTTTTCTTCACGAAGAAGGATCCGACCCCAGCGGGAGAGAAGGACTTGCGGATGAACCCCCGGGACAGCGCATCCTCAACATACTCCTCCATGGCCTTATTCTCCATGACAGAAAAAGGGTAGACTCAACCTCGAGGAGGTATGGCACCCAGTTGTAGTTCAATGGTACAATTGTATGGAGGATGTGGTTAGCCCGCTCCCCACTTTTACTAGGCATGTCTTGGAACAGTTGGGTTCCTGGGTTGGTGGAGTCTATGGAAAGAATCAGTTGAACAGGACATTTTTTTTCGAGGGTGGGGGGTTGTTGACTGGGATGGGGGACAGTTAAGAAAAAAACAAACAAATAAAATATAATACAGAATATAAAAAAAATATATATTGTTATGTAACGTGACAGAGACAGGGACCCATCTGACATAAGCTGTGACTGGGGCAGATTGATACTTGACAGGGTAGAATATTTTGTAGAGGACAATTTGTTAGACTTAGACTTGTTGTTAGAGGCCCAAACCCTTAGGAAACATTAATTTGTAGGACTTAGTCTTGTCAAGCACAAGGAAACATCGAGGAAACATTGATTTGTAGGACACAAGCCCTAAGGTAACATTGATTTTTAGGACATATACTTGTTGTTAGAGGCCCATGCCCTTAAGAAACATTGAGTTTTAGGATTTAGAATTGTTATTAGAGGCCCAAACCCTGCACTTATTTGGCACAAGCCCTGAGGAAACATTGATTTGTAGAACTTCGATTTGTTGTTAGTGTCCCAAGCCCTTAGGAAATATTGATTTGGGGGACTTACTCTTGTCAGGCACAAGCCCTGAGGAAACATTGATTTGTAGCACTTGGACTTGTTGTTAGAGTTTCAAGCCTTGAGGAAACATTGATTTGTAGGAATTAGACTTTTTTGTCCTAAGCCCTGAGGAAACTTTGATTTGTAGGAATATGGGTTGTTATATGAACAAGCCCTAAGGAATCTGTGATATGCTGGACTCAGGTTTGTTAGAGGCACAAGCCCTGGGAATCAGTGATTTGTTGAACTCAGGTTTGTTTGAGGCACAAGTAGGGTTGGGTGAATGGGCCTGCCTCTTTCCCACAAAAAAATCAGCGCAAACCTTGTTGCTGTCTGCTTTAAAAACAGCTAACAAAATCTTTGCATTTTTCACCCATTGGCCAAAATTATGTGCCATTTTTTCAATGGCTAGAAAGTTTCCACCCATTGATTTAAGTGTTTTTCATATATTTGCAATATAAACGTGACGTATTCGTGGAAAAGATGCAGCTACAGAGCAACATAGACGTGCTGTGCTGTTCTACTGTGATTTCTTTGCAAAATTGAGACAGGAGAGGCTCATAGTGACTGCTATCACTATGAGAAAGTTTATAACAAATAAAAGGAGGAGTTGGAAGGACCCTTTTATGTCCACTGAGTCTGAGGAGGAGGAGGAAGTGAGCACTACAGAACCAGTGCTGTCCAGTGCACCTAAATCACCCCTAGGGATCTTGGGGAAATTAATGTCAAGGGATGAAAAAAAGAGTAGTAGTGAGAGCAAGACAGGTCAGCTGCCTGTGCCTGCTGCCAGACATGCTGCCCCTGCTGCCACTAGTGCTGCACCTGCTGTCAGACATGCTGCCCCAGCTGTCAGATGTTCTGCCCCTGCTGCCTCTAGTGCTGTGCCTGCTTCCAATGCTCAACCTACTGCCACCAGTACAGTGCCTGCTGTCAGATGTGCTGCCCCTGATGCCACCAGTGCTGTGTCTGCTTCCAGTGCTGAACCTGCTGCCACCAGTGCTGAAGCTGCTGCCAGTGTGTCTTATAATAATCAGGAGAGGGTGAAGGAGAAGATGATGCCAAGTGTGAGAGCAGGGGACCCTAAGTCCCACTTGCATCCCCAAGCAGTCCTGCCAGTGCTACTACTACTACTACTAAGAAGATCCAGCAGTGAGTTGTTAGTGTTAGGAGTGAAGGAGGGGGTAATTATCATATTATTAGTGACTGTGAGGAGGAAGACTCATGGGCTGAAATTGTTGTGACTGGTGTTAGTAGTAGTAGCAGTAATAGTGAAGCAGCCAGTGGGACTAGTGTTAGAAGAGTGGTAGGGGAAGTATTTGAGAGCATCCAGTGGTCAAGTGAACCCACACCATTCCCCTGGCCCTAGAAATCCTCTTCCACCCATGGCATTGTCCGGTGGAACATAATGCTGAAGAAGACAGAACTGGTGGTAGATAGCAGGTTGTGCTGTGCCTGCTGCTAGTGTTGCCAGTCTGCCTTCTTCATGTCACCAAGAAATGGCAAGTGTGACATTAGGGGACCCTAATTTCTTGATACCTGCTCCAAGCAGCAGTGAGATGTCTGTAATAAAGCAGCAGAAGCATGGAGGGACTAATAATGGTGGTGATTATGAGGATGCTGAAAAAGATGGGGTGGAAGAGACATTGATGGCCTTTTTAGACCACACTGAGAAGGAATGGGAGACAGAGATGAGGATGGGCATCACCACCCCCAGCAGTGAGCTTTTGGAATTTGCACAGTTTACAACACCTCTAATTCCTGATGTTGAGTTGCAAGGGAGGCAGGATGCTGAGGAGTGGCTAGTGTGCCACAGACCACAGTAGACACATTGGGAATGCGGTCACTAGGAAAGGTTCCTCTTGGCAGCAGCAGCAATACTCCTGGTCTTAGTTGCAGTGCTGTTTCTGAGGCAGCTGTAGCAACAGTAGCAACATCATCTTCTGCTCTAGACAGTGAAGGAGAATGTGGAGGACAAGAAGAAAGAGCCCATTCTTCTCCACCTGTTCCCTTCACCTTGAAGTCATGGGTGTGGGACTATTTTTCTCTTTGGGACAGGCACAGTGCAGTCATCACCAATGGTACTGTGCACAATTTGTAAAAAGTCAGTGAGAAGGGGAAAGGAGGGAAGACACCATGGCACAACCGCCCTGAAAACACACATGAAAAACAAACACCAGGACATATATGTCAAACATGTTAAAGCCTAACACCCACCACAGAAATCAAGCTTCACTGTTGCTATACCCCACCTGACTCTCCAGAAAGGCACCAAGAAACAATGCAGAGATCAAATAGGAGGAAGAATAGAGAAACCCATGCAGAGGCTAGAAGTTCAATAACAAGCAAAACAACTAGCTCACCATCACCTTCTTCCTCTAGGGTAACTACATCTTCTGTCAATCCACCATGTTCATCATTTCCTCCCTGCAAAATGATAGCCACTCTGTACATGATAGAATGTGACAGTTCGTGTCCACCCAGTGCACACTGTGTGGTGCACTAACCACACACGGCAGTTTGATGAGAAGAATTGCAAGCAGGGCATCAAGTGACATCTGAGGAGATTCCATTCACAGAATATGCAAAGCTGGTGGCAGGAACGGTTCGTCATTACTATTAAACTGGCAGCAAGTTGTCATGTTGGTTATGAATAAGGAGTACAGTGACAGCAGCAGTACTTGGTTTCTGGTGTCATGGTGTCATGGTGTTTGGATACAGTTGTACCAGGTATTATTTACCACACACACTGTGCACACTGCAGTTGCTGATGAATGGCACAGTTACTGCTCTAAATGGAAAAATTTGTATTCTTTTCTCCACATATGGAGGCAGTAGCAGCACTATGGTGCTACTACTGCCTCAGGCGCATCACTGGAGCTAGTCATGACAAGTGGAACCTTCATCATCAATCACCCATGTTACTGCTGTTGTTGATCCCATTCCCTTTGAGCTGCCCAATCATCATGCTGCTTAAACAGCAGCAGCAGCAGCAAGAACAGCAGTCGGAAATTCCACATCTACAACAGGGCATTTATGTCACGGATTTGTACAGCTTAGGTAAAACAAAGTTTTTATTAGGCAAATAAATAGCAAGGAAATATGCACTTCCCCAACCCACACAGGCCCAGAGAAGGACAGTACCGTAGTACTTCCTAGCAATGTCACAGGTAAGGTATGGAGACAGTACAGGCTCACAGAGAGAGAGAGAGAGATTAGTCCCAAGTGACCCAGGAAAAATTATAGGAACTGACTAGTGGAGATGAAGGCAAAAGCTAGTCAAAAATAGTAAAGTTTCTCAACCAAAAATAGAACACTCCAATAGAACGCTATTAGTATCAGTACTAGTATAAGGCAACGACCTACTAGAGGGTAGGCAATGGCAATGACCTCAACCTCTGAGAGCATAAAGTAGGTAACATGCAGCAGGAAGGAGACCTACCGAACGGATCCCTAGAACGCTAGGGAGGTAGGCAACAGGCTACTGGAAACGGAATGGGTGACTGGCAAGGAGTCCCCTCGAACCAACCTGGAATGCTAGGGATGTAGGCAACAGGCTACTGAAATGGAATGGGTGACTGGCAAGGAGCCCCCTTGGACAAACCCTAGTACGCTAGGGAGATCAATGGATAATCATAACCCAACACGGTGTACCCTAGAACGCTAGGGCGAGCAGGCAGACAGAGATAGTACGTAAGCGAATCCCAGCAAGCAGGGATAGATGATAGAAGCACTTCGTACAGAAGGATACAGTAGTCTGCAGTAAATCAATACCGTGAAGGCCGGAGCCTATGGGTACTACGAGTGGGTAGTCTCCCAAACAGAGATAGCAACTGAGGAGTTGTAAACCAGAGCTGAGTCGGTACAGAGTGGGTAGGCAGCCAAACCGGGTCAACCACAGGAGGAAACGTAAACCAGAGCTGGGTCAGTGCACAGAGCAGGTAGTCATCCACAGCAGGGTCAGAACCGGAATGGGAAATCAACCAATGCCAAGTTCACGCCAGGAACGGAACACAGCACAGGAACAAGCTTGAATCAGAGTCAGTCTAGCCAAGGGTCACACACGGAATGTACATAGCAACAAGAGATTCATTAGACACAGGTACACCACAAAAGGGCAATTAGGAAGTGTGAGAGCTGGGTATATAAAGGCAATAGGTGGGAGACGCCAATACCCGATCTCCAATAAGAGCGTAGTGTAGAATACTGGAAGTGATAATGTCGCCAGAATACAATACATATAGGCAGGAATCACGGGCACCGTGATAATTTAACAATAGCCAGTGGCCACTGGCCAACATGACATGACCTGCTGGCACAAGGCCAGTAGGGTTTTTTTTTCTTCTCAGGGCTTGTGCTTTAAAAAAAATAAATAAATAATAAAAAAAAAATAAAAAAAAAACCCCATAGTCCTGAAAAAATACCAAACATTTTGGGGGTTTGTTTATAACAAGCCTAAGTCCTACAACTCAATTTTTCCTTAGGGCTTGGACCTCTAACAACAAATCTTACAAACCATCCTCTACAAAATACTCTGTCATGTCAAGTATCAGTCTATCCCATTGGCAGCTTACATCAGGGGATCCCCGTCTCTATCATATACAAATGTCTTATTTTTAGTGTTGAGCGAGCACCCCGATGCTCGGGTGCTCTGACCGAGCACCGCCGGAGGCTCGAGTGCTCGGCCGAGCACCCGAGCCCCATTGAATTGAATGGGGCGACACGAGCATTACACCAGGCACCCCCTGCTCTGATGAGGGGAGGGTGCCTGGTCAATGCCCCCCTTCATCTCCACAATGCCCCTCTTCCACAATGTCCCCCTTCATCTCCGCAATGTCCCCCTTCATCTCCGCTATGCCCCCTTCATCTCCGCAATGCCCCCTTCATCTCCGCAATGTCCCCCTTCATCTCCGCTATGCCCCCTTCATCTCCGCAATGCCCCCTTCATCTCCGCAATGTCCCCCTTCATCTCCGCTATACCCCCTTCATCTCCGCAATGCCCCCTTCATCTCTGCAATGCCCCCCTTCCACAATGTTCCCCTTCATCTCCGCAATGTCCCCCTTCATCTCCGCAATGTCCCCCTTCATCTCCGCTATGCCCCCTTCATCTCCGCAATGCCCCCTTCATCTCCGCAATGTCCCCCTTCATCTCCGCTATGCCCCCTTCATCTCCGCAATGCCCCCTTTATCTCCGCAATGCCCCCTACCTCCAGTCCCTGGTGGTCCAGCGGAGCGTCTTCAGATCTGTGCCTCCTTCGGCACAGATCCCCGCCACCCGAACATGCCGGGCGAGCACATGGCGGTACTCGTACGAGTACCGCCATGTGCCGAGCAGAGCGATGCTCGAGCCGATCCGAGCATCGGCCGAGCATGCTCGCTCAACACTACTTATTTTATTTTTTTTTTTATTAACTGCCCCCCTAATACCAACAACCCCCCCAAAACAAATTCCCTGTTCAACTGATTCTTTCCCCAGACTCCACCCACCAACACAGACACCCTCCTCAGACCCCTTTTATTCCATGTCTTATGAGGTTTTTTTAAATTGTATTTAGGATTTATTTTTTATTAAAGCGGAACTAACACCGCTAAAAACTTTGTAATAATTCCCTGTGTGGCGACTAGCTGCTTAGTAGCGCTAGTCACAGAATTATTACCTGGTTATGGAGAAATAGGCATTCATCCTCGGCTGACAGGCAGGACGGAGCGCGGACATCTTGCCCTAGTGACGTCCGCTCGCCTGCGCTGTCAGTCCCAGACGGCTGTAGGAGGCGTTGCTAGGAGCCATTCGGCACCCAATTTCTTTTGTGGGAGTTTGGCTTTAACATGCTTTACATAAATGTCATGGTGTCTGTATTTCATGTGTGTTTTCAGGGTGGTTGTGTCAAGGTGAGGTCCCTCTTTTCCCATTTTTCACTGACTCATCACAAATCATGCACAGTGCTGTTGCTGATGACTGCACTATGCCTGTCCACTGAGAAAAATATTCCCACATCAATGACTTCTGGGGGATGGGAAAGGTGGAGAAGAATGGCCTCTTTCTTCTTCTCCACAATCCCCTTCACTGGATGGAACAGAGGATGATGCTGCTGCCACTTAAGAATCAGCACTAGAGCTAGGACCAGTATTATTGGTGGCAAGTGGAACCTGTCCTAGTCCCACATCACTACTGCTGGACACCATTCCCACTGTGGCCATGTTGGTCTGTGGGACGCTATCTTGCTTATCATCAGCCTGCTGCCCTTGCAACTTATCTGTAGCAGGAATTACAGCAGCAATAAACTCCTCAATGTCATTGATGGTAACGGTGGTGATGTCATCCCCATTTCCATATCAATCTCCCATTCCTTCTCGCTTTCAGCTAAAATGGCCATTAATGTCTCTTCCACCCCAGCTCTTCCACCATCACCCTCATCACCACCACCACTTCCCTCATTGCTGCTTCTGCTCTATGAGAGTCCCATTGGTTGACAAATGTGACAGAGGTTCCCCTATTGTTACACTTGCCATCTCTAGAGGCGAAGAAGGTAGACTGGCAGCACTACCAGCAGGCACAGGCAGCTGATTCTAATACTGCTAGCCAGTTCTGCCTTCTTCGGCATCATGTCCCAGAGGCACAATGGTGGGGGGAGGGGAATCACAGGGTCAGGGGGATGTTGTGTGCTCCCTTGATCGCTAGTCTTTCTGCTCAGCATCATCGCTTTCACTTTCTTTTCCACTTCAGCAGGAGGATTAATAACAGTCATGCTAGTCCCACCACCAGCTGCTGTATCATAATTATTATCACCATCACCACCTCCCTCACCCCAACACTCTCTACCCGCTATGTGGTAGCAGTGTGACTGCTTGCAGATGGAAAGTGTGAGTTAAAGGGTTAGTCATGTTGCTATATAAAAATATCATATTGCAGCTATTAGAAAAATAAACTAAACGACCCTAGTCCCATCTCTCAAAACTTTATGGTTTGAGAGATATAGGAGACTAAAGATTTGAGGAAAAGTGGTCAGTGTACTGACTATATGCCTGTCACTCATCACTGGTTATCCTTCTTATTAGTGGACAGCAGCAGCAAGAAGCATGAGGTCACTGTCAATGTCGCCTCTGGCTCTGGCACTAGTAGTAAAGGCCAGCTTCAGGGTAACCAATGCATACCTCCCAATTTGGCAATCTGAAATGTTGGGAGGTATGACCAATGCCATGCCATCAGCATGCTACTTTAATGTATGAAGAGCTACGAAAGACAAAGCCACAAAGCTGTAGATATATAAAAAAAAGTAGTTCATAAACAAATGACTTGTACCACAGCTGCCATGGCTGCCACCATTTACAACAATTTAGACCAATGAACATTGATGAATGCTTGACAAATCATAATGCAATGTTATATTGCAATCATACATGATACTGCATATAAATTGTTTAGCATTTCTTCCTACTAATTATCATCTTATATTATTCATCACCATCATCACCATCCACATCCAACACTTTATAATAATAATTCTTTATTTTTATATAACACTTTATAATAATAATTCTTTATTTTTATATAGCGCACACAGATTACGCAGCACTTTACACTCATATTGGTCCCTGTCCCCATTGGGGCTCACAATATAAATTCACCTATCAGTATGTTTTTTGGAGTGTGGGAGGAAACCCACGCAAACACGGTGAGACCGTACAAACTCATTGCAGATGTTGTCCTTGGTGGGATTTGAACCCAGGACCCCAGCGCTGCAAGGCAATAGTGCTAACTAGTGATGAGCGAGCATGCTCGGCCGAAGCTCGGTTCGGCTCGAGCATCGCTCTGCTCGGCACATGGCGGTACTCGTACGAGTACCGCATGTGCTCGCCCACCATGTTCGGGTCTCCTCCCCGCACGTTTCGCGGCTGCTGCGCAGCCAATAAACGTGCAGGGAGGCTCTGACATCAGTGTAATGCCAGCAGCCATGTTGGCTGCTGGCATTACACTGATTGGCTGGCCAGAACCCGTGATCGGGTGCTGTATAGCACCCGACTCGCGAGTTCTGCTCATTCTCAGCCAGGGAGAGATGCGATCAGGCAGGGAAAGTCAGTGTAGGGAGAATAAAAGTGTTGGTAGTATTGGTACTCTTTCAAGACCCAAAAGTCCTTTTTAGGACTGTTGTGTGTGGGGGCAGCATTTATATTTTGTTTGGGGAGGCACAATTTCATTTTTTTTTTGATGGTGGGATATTAGTAAGGTGACATTGTACTAGGTGCACAGGGACAAATATTGTACAACGCAGCGACAAACGTGTGCCTAGCCATAGATTATTGTCACATTCTGTTTAGTGTGCAAATTCACAAATTAACGTCACATATTCCGTTCACTGTGCCTAGCCGCAGATTAGCGTCACATTCTGTTTCGTGTGCCTAGCCGCAGATTAGCGTCACATTCTGTTTAGTGTGCCTAGCCGCAGATTAGCGTCACATTCTGTTTAGTGTGCCTAGCCGCAGATTAGCGGCACATATTGTTTAGTGTGCAAATTCACAAATTAACGTCACATATTCCGTTCACTGTGCCTAGCCGCAGATTAGCGTCACATTCTGTTTAGTGTGCCTAGCCGCAGATTAGCGGCACATATTGTTTAGTGTGCAAATTCACAAATTAACGTCACATATTGTTTAGTGTGCTAATTCACAAATTAACGTCACATATTCCGTTCACTGTGCCTAGCCGCAGATTAGCGTCACATTCTGTTTAGTGTGCCTAGCCGCAGATTAGCAGTACATATTGTTTAGTGTGCAAATTCACAAATTAACGTCACATATTGTTTAGTGTGCAAATTCACAAATTAACGTCACATATTCCGTTCACTGTGCCTAGCCGCAGATTAGCGTCACATTCTGTTTAGTGTGCCTAGCCGCAGATTAGCGGCACATATTGTTTAGTGTGCAAATTCACAAATTAACGTCACATATTGTTTAGTGTGCAAATTCACAAATTAACGTCACATATTCCGTTCACTGTGCCTAGCCGCAGATTAGCGTCACATTCTGTTTAGTGTGCCTAGACGCAGATTAGCGGCACATATTGTTTAGTGTGCAAATTCACAAATTAACGTCACATATTGTTTAGTGTGCAAATTCACAAATTAACGTCACATATTCCGTTCACTGTGCCTAGCCGCAGATTAGCGTCACATTCTGTTTAGTGTGCCTAGCCGCAGATTAGCGTCACATTCTGTTTAGTGTGCCTAGCCGCAGATTAGCGTCACATTCTGTTTAGTGTGCCTAGCCGCAGATTAGCGGCACATATTGTTTAGTGTGCAAATTCACAAATTAACGTCACATATTCCGTTCACTGTGCCTAGCCGCAGATTAGCATCACATTCTGTTTAGTGTGCCTAGCCGCAGATTAGCGGCACATATTGTTTAGTGTGCAAATTCACAAATTAACGTCACATATTGTTTAGTGTGCAAATTCACAAATTAACGTCACATATTCCGTTCACTGTGCCTAGCCGCAGATTAGCGTCACATTCTGTTTAGTGTGCCTAGCCGCAGATTAGCGGCACATATTGTTTAGTGTGCAAATTCACAAATTAACGTCACATATTGTTTAGTGTGCAAATTCACAAATTAACGTCACATATTCCGTTCACTGTGCCTAGCCGCAGATTAGCGTCACATTCTGTTTAGTGTGCCTAGACGCAGATTAGCGGCACATATTGTTTAGTGTGCAAATTCACAAATTAACGTCACATATTGTTTAGTGTGCAAATTCACAAATTAACGTCACATATTCCGTTCACTGTGCCTAGCCGCAGATTAGCGTCACATTCTGTTTAGTGTGCCTAGCCGCAGATTAGCGTCACATTCTGTTTAGTGTGCCTAGCCGCAGATTAGCGTCACATTCTGTTTAGTGTGCCTAGCCGCAGATTAGCGGCACATATTGTTTAGTGTGCAAATTCACAAATTAACGTCACATATTCCGTTCACTGTGCCTAGCCGCAGATTAGCGTCACATTCTGTTTAGTGTGCCTAGCCGCAGATTAGCGGCACATATTGTTTAGTGTGCAAATTCATAAATTAACGTCACATATTGTTTAGTGTGCAAATTCACAAATTAACGTCACATATTCCGTTCACTGTGCCTAGCCACAGATTAGCGTCACATTCTGTTTAGTGTGCCTAGCCGCAGATTAGCGGCACATTCTGTTTCGTGTGCCTAGCCGCAGATTACCGGCATATATTCCGTGTAATATGAAGAAGGCGGGTAAAAAGGGACGGGGAAGTGGACGTGATCCTGATAGTTCAGGGCGCGGGTCAGGACGCGTAGAAACTGTGCCTGGTGCCAGAGCACAAGAAAGAAAGACATCCACCATACCTAGCTTCATGTCTCAGTTTACAGGGCGTCGCAGGACATCACTCTCGAGGTCAGACCACTGCGAACAGGTGGTCGGTTGGATTTCAGCTGATACTGCTTCCAGTCGGTTAAGCACCACCCTGTCTTCCACCAAGTCCACTCTCAGTAGCCAAGAGTCTGGTCAACATAATCCTCACCCTGATCATCCTTCCTCCCACCATAGAGGGTCTGGCCAAAGAAGTGATCCCACACTGGGATATAGTGAGGAGCTCGTCTCATCACCAATCCTTCATTTGAACCTCTCTCCAAGCACACTTGCAGAGGAACATGAGATCTTGTGCCCTGATTCACAACCTCTAGAGGGTACCCAATCACAAGAAGATGACAGAGGGGAACGGCATTTAAGGTCAAAGGAAGTGGATGATGATGATGATGAGACACAGTTGCCATCAAATCAACCACAATTACTGTCTCAAGACCTTGATGAGGAGGATGATACACAGTTGTCAATGACTGAGGATGTGGTGGGATCAAGAAATGAGGAGGATGATCAGAGTGAGGAAGTGGAGGAGGACTTGGTGGACGATGAGGTCACTGACCCCACCTGGGAAGGTGGAGAGCCGAGCGATGACAGCAGTCCTGAGGGTGAGCCATCTGCAGCACCGCAACAGGCTGGAAGAGGCAGTGGTGTGGCTAAAGAAAGAAGGCGGACCGCACCAAACCGGCCCGCAAATGTTCCACGGAGCACCCCCTTGCGTAAATCTCCCTTGCCAAGGGGTAGGTGTTCCGCGGTATGGCGTTTTTTTAAGGAAAGTGCGGACGACAAAAAAATTGTAGTTTGCAACCTGTGCCACACCAGAATGAGCCGAGGCATGAACACTAGAAACCTCACCACCACCAGCATGATCCGACACATGGCATCCAAGCACCGTAATAAGTGGGAGGAACGCCCGGATCGCCAATCTGTGTCTGCAGGCCACACCACTGCCTCCTCTTCCCCTGTTTTCGGTGCCGGCCAATCGCCTGTCGAAGGCGCAGGCCCGCATACCTCCCGCCCTGCACCTGTACCATCTGAAGCACCATCAGCGACCACATCCACTTTCCTGTCCCAGCGCAGCGTCCAAATGTCGTTACCCCAGGCATTTGAGCGCAAGCGAAAATACCCAGCCACCCACCCACAGGCCATAGCACTAACCTCACACCTTTCCAAATTACTGGCCATCGAAATGCTGCCATTTAGGCTTGTGGAGACTGAGTCCTTCCGCAGCCTGATGGCAGCAGCTGTCCCTCGGTACGCAGTCCCCAGCCGCCACTACTTTTCCCGGTGTGCCGTCCCCGCCTTACACCACCATGTGTCCCTTAACATCACCCATGCCCTGACCAACGCAGTTACTGGGAAGGTCCACTTAACGACTGACACATGGACAAGTGCTTGTGGCCAGGGACGCTACATTTCCCTGACGGCACACTGGGTGAATGTCGTGGAGGCTGGGAGCGACTCGGACCCTGGGATGGCACAGGTGCTACCCACGCCGAGGATTGCGGGCCCTACCTCCATCAGGGTTTCCGCCAGCACTTACGTTATTGGCTCCTCCTCCTCCTCCTCCGTTTCCACCTCCGAATTCTCTTCGCGCAGCGCCACTCACCCATCAGCCGGTAGCTGGAAGCAGTGTAGCACTGCAGTGGGGAAGCGTCAACAGGCTGTGCTGAAGCTGATCTGCCTTGGGGACAAACAGCACACGGCCTCAGAGCTGTTGCAGGGGATTAGTCACCAGACCGAGCAGTGGCTCTCGCCACTCAACCTGCAACCAGGCATGGTTGTGTGTGATAATGGGCGTAACTTGGTGGCGGCTTTGGAGCTCGGCAAGCTCACACACGTACCATGCCTAGCGCATGTATTTAATTTAGTGGTTCAGCGATTTCTAAAAACCTACCCCAATTTGCATGATCTCTTGACGAAGGTGCGCCGCGTGTGTGCACATTTCCGTAAGTCATCTACAGCTTCAGCCGGCCTGTTGAAGCTGCAGCAGCGCTTACAATTGCCTGCTCACCGGCTGCTGTGTGACGTGAGCACGCGCTGGAACTCCACCTTCCACATGTTGGCCCGGCTTTGTGAGCAGCAGAGGGCAGTAGTGGAGTACCAGCTGTTACACGGTCGTCGCCTCTCCGTTCAACTTCCTCTAATCAGAAGTGAGAAGTGGGAATGGATGTCAGACCTCTGTGAGGTTTTACGCAATTTTGAGGAATCGACACAGATGGTGAGCGGCGATAACGCTATTATCAGTGTAACCATCCCACTTCTGTGTCTACTGAAACGCTCGCTGCTCACAATTAAAACCGACGCTTTGCATGTGGAAGAGGTGGAAATGGGGGAGGAAGAGCTTACACAAGGTGATAGCCAGAGCACCCTCACTTCGTCTTCTCAGCGACAATTGGAGGAGGCGGAGGAGGAGGAGGAGGAGGAAGACACGGTTGCCTCCGCTACAGAGGGTAGCCATGGAACTTTATTTCCATCTCTTCAGCGTGGGTGGGCAGAAGAGGAGGAAGAGGATGAGGAGATTGAGAGTCATCCTCCTGGTGAGGACAGCGAAATCTTGCCTGTTGGTACTCTGGCACACATGGCTGACTTTATGTTAGGCTGCCTTTCCCGTGACCCACGCGTTATACGCATTTTAGACAACACGGATTACTGGGTGTTCACCCTTCTGGACCCCCGCTACAAAGAGAATTTCTCATCTCTCATTCCTCCGGTGGAGAGGACAAGCAAAATGGTGCAATATCAGAAGGTTCTTGTCGAAAAATTGCTCCAAAATTTTCCATCTGACAACGCTGGCGGCAGAGTACGTGCTACCTTGGCCAACCGAGAAGGGGAGAAAAGGGGAGCACACAGCAGTTCCGACAAAGGCAGGGCAACACTCTCCAAGGCGTGGGACACCTTCATGACACCCCGCCAGCACCCTCACCCTGATGCACAGCCTAGTGTCACAAGGAGGGAAAAGTTTTGGAAGATGGTGAAGGAGTACGTAGCAGACCGTGTCAGCGTCCTCAATGATCCCTCTGTGCCTTACAACTACTGGGTGTCCAAGCTGGACACGTGGTATGAACTGGCACTCTACGCCTTGGAGGTGCTGGCCTGCCCTGCCGCCAGCGTTCTGTCTGAGCGGGTATTTAGTGCTGCTGGTGGCATCATAACAGATAAGCGTATCCGCCTTTCCACCGAAAATGCTGATAGGTTGACACTTATAAAAATGAACAAGGCCTGGATTTCCCCTGACTTCTCCACTCCACTGGAGGAAAGCCCCGGGTGAACATAAAGTCACTTTAGATATGTTATTTACAATGATGGGAATACTCTGTATTCCCATTCACCCCTTCCACCCAAAAAACGGGTATATGGTTGACTCTTAATCTTCTCATCCTCCTCCTCCTCTTCCATATACCCAGTGATATAATTTTTATATAGGGCCAGCTCACCAGCGGGCCCTGTGATATAATTTTTATATAGGGCCAGCTCACCAGCGGGCCCTGTTTGACAATTTTTGTATAGGTCAGCTCACCAGCGGGCCTTCTCATATAATGTTTTATTGGATCAGCTCTCTAGCGGGCCCTCTCATATAATGTTTTATAGCGTCAGCTCACTAGCGGGCCTTCGCATATAATGTTTAGGATGGTCAGCTCCGCAGCAGACTCTCACCCATAATGTTTTAGATGGTCGGCTCAGCAGCAGACCCTCATTCCTAATGTTTTAGATGGTCAGCTTAGCGGCATGCCCTCGCCCCTAATGTTTTAGAGGGTCACCAGCAGGCCATTAATCCTAATTTTTCAAGGCTGTGTATGATGCCCTCCTTTATGTGTAATAAAGGGTGTATTGGAGTGACATTTCAGTCTAATTTTTGGCAGCCCTTTCACTTAGTGCATAGGCTTTATGAGTGTTGGACCACTACCTGAACTATTGTACCACAATGTGAATGAGGCCCTCCATTTTGTGATATACAGGTTGTATCGGAGTGCCTCAGGTCCTCCCATTGAATTAAATAGGGCTGGGGTGTTCGACAGAGCAGAAGGTAGTTCTTGGCTTCATCCACTAAGTCACTTCGTCACTTTTACTCAATGGATCAGACCCCATTGTTCCGACTATAAATTTTGGACTTAACAAGGGCAAACGGACATGTTGTAAAACCTGTGGTAGCTGCGGCCTCCGTTCCTGAATGCTGTACCTTACCCGGGCCATAACCACGTTGAACACCTGCTTTACGCTGCGCACGTTTCCCTCTTAATCATGGCCCCAGTTCCGAAAAATCGATGAAATTTTTTGCAGAATTTGCAGATGATATACAAGTAAATATACAGCAAATACTGTTTGGTAACAATTTTTCGCCTAAAGTCGTTTTTATCTTCCTTTTTGTGTGTTTTATGGTCAGTCTGTAAAAATGGCGTACTACGGGCGAAACATCGTTCCCAGCAGCGACGTTGGAGTCCAAGATGCATCCAGACATCCTCCCTATGCTGTCCCTGAACCATTTCTGTGGTGTTTCCATCATTTTCTGACCTTTTCCTATGAACCAGGCACCCTCCCCTCATCAGAGCAGGGGGTGCCTGGTGTAATGCTCGAGTCCTCCCATTGACTTCAATGGGGCTCGGGTGCTCGGCCGAGCACTCGAGCCTCCGGGGGCGCTCGGCCAGAGCACCCGAACACCCGAACATTGGGGTGCTCGATCATCACTAGTGCTAACCACTGAGCCACCATATATTCAAACTCATAATTTGTATTACCTTTACGTTTTTGAACAATGTTGAGATTTATAACTTAATGTCATTATCATTTATATTTATGAATATAATGGACACTATGCAAGGATCCTGCTCAAAACATGCTAACATGTCCTTCAGTAGCTGGTGGCTGTCTGTGATATCATTATGGTAAGATTCATCAGCCATGCTCTTTGGTTTCTTATGCAGTAAATAGATCAGTGCAATAATCTTGCTAATTTCCGCCCCTAAATGACTATGCTCTTGTATGGTATATAATGCATTGCGAACAATGTAGATGTGGCTAAAATTAGCACAAATTTTGAGGGCGATATTCAGCATCTGCTAAGAATCTGGTAAGAACTACATTTAGTACATGGGCAAAGTGGGTTACATACACCATATCACCTTTTCTCAAGGCAGCAATTATGTTAAAGCCTTTACCAACAGGCACTAAACCAGATTTTAATAAGTGGGGTACAAGCCATTCCTTTACCACCTGCTCTAGTTAACACGTCTATGACTTTGCAGGACTGTCTCACAAAACTCTGCTGCACTTCCAGCACTCATCATAGAGTTGTGAATGTTGATGACTTGCGTTGCTGATTATTCATCAGTAATGTATGTGGCTGTGTTGGACTTGGAAGCAGTGATGATGCTGGCAATGACTGACAAAAGCACTGGGAATTTTTAGGCAAATTTACTTATCCAGAGTTAAACTTTCCAATTGATACCTCAGAGTTTATAAATAGGCACAGTGCTCAGGGACGGCCCTTACATGGGTCCCGGGGGTCCATGGACACAGGCCGCACGCTGACAGGGATGGCAATTTGCTGCCCCAAGGCATGTTATTTCGTGCGCAGCGTCTACCCACTGCCTGCACTGATGACGGCTGGGACTGTGTCACATGTGGAGACGCCGTGTGGAGCATGCCGGGGTTTTCTTCCTCTGTTCGGAGGCCAGTGCAAGTTTAAAACTGGCGCCAGTCTGACAAAGAAAATCCCAGCATGCCCCACGCTGCATCCCCGCGTGTGACACGTTCCCGGCTGTCATCAGTGCAGGCAGTGGGGAGACTGAGTAAAAAGCAGGAGAAGAGCCAGACAAGCAGAGAAGAGAGGGAGTGAGCCAGAAGGAGAAGAGGAACAAGCAAGGGGGGGAGAAAGAGGCACAAGGGGTGAAAAGAGGTACAAGGGGTGAAAGAGAAGCACAAGGAGTGAAAAGAGGAGAAAAGAGAGGCGCAAGGGTTGAAAAGAGAGGCACAAGAGGTGAAAAAAGAGGCACAAGGGGTAAAAAGAGGGGAAAAGAGAGGCACAAGGGGTGAAAAGAGGCGCAAGAGGTGAAAAGAGGGGAAAAAAGAGGCACAAGGGGTGTAAAAGGCAAGGGGGAGAAAGGTACAAGGGATGTAAAAAAAAACACTACAGTTCTATGTGGTTTTAGGGGCAGGAGAGAGGTTACTATAATTAAG
Organism: Rhinophrynus dorsalis; assembly: GCA_037306005.1. Taxonomy (NCBI): domain Eukaryota; kingdom Metazoa; phylum Chordata; class Amphibia; order Anura; family Rhinophrynidae; genus Rhinophrynus; species Rhinophrynus dorsalis. The sequence goes on along the minus strand of JBBDGT010000108.1, from coordinate 128,828 downwards.
GATGTGGCGTGTTTTGGTGGGCGTGGTTTTGGTGTGCGGAGTGGGGGGGCAGCATTTCATCCTTGGACCCAGGCAGCACAATGTCTTGGAACGGCCCTGGCACTGCTCCTTTTCAGTGGTGGAAGACTGAGCTTTTTCCTTTTAGCTGATTTTTTTATGACCATGTCCAGATCAACATCATCATCAATAAATAGGCTTTTTGAAGTCTCAAACAATTTATTATTACTTTTCAAAATATTTGCTACTACTGCTACTACTTCTGTTGTAGTGTTGAGAGAGCATGCTCGGCCGATGCTCGGATCGGCTCGAGCATCGCTCTGCTCGGCACATGGCGGTACTCGTACGAGTACCGCATGTGCTTGCCCGCCATGTTCGGGTCTCCTCCCCGCACGTTTTGCGGCTGCTGCGCAGCCAATAAACGTGCAGGGAGGCTCTGACATCAGTGTAATGCCAGCAGCCATGTTGGCTGCTGGCATTACACTGATTGGCTGGCCAGAACCCGTGGTCGGGTGCTGTATAGCACCTGACCAGCGAGTTCGGCTCAGTCTTAGTCAGGGAGAGCTGAGGATAGGAAGGGAAAGTCAGTGTAGGGAGGAAAAAAAGCAAAATTGTGAAAAAAAAGAACCAAAAGTCCTTTTTAGGACTACTGTGTGTGGGGGCAGCAGGTTATTTTGTGTGGGGGGAAAAAAAAAAAAAAAAAATATATATATATTCTGTTTAGTGTGCAAAGTTGCAGATTAGAGCACATTCTGTTTAGTGTGCACAGTTGCAGATTAGAGCACATTCTGTTTAGTGTGCACAGTTGCAGATTAGAGCACATTCTGTTTAGTGTGCAAAGTTGCAGATTAGAGCACATTCTGTTTAGTGTGCAAAGTTGCAGATTAGAGCACATTCTGTTTAGTGTGCAAAGTTGCAGATTAGAGCACATTCTGTTAAGTCTTCAAACTAAAATATCAAAGTCACATATTCCATTCAGTGTGCGTCGCCGCAGTTTAGCAGCACATTCTGTGTACTGTGCAGAGTTGCAGAATAGGAAGAAATACTGTTCAGTCTTCAAACTAAAATATCAAAGTCACATATTCCATTCAGTGTGCGTCGCCGCAGTTTAGCAGCACATTCTGTGTACTGTGCAGAGTTGCAGAATAGGAAGAAATACTGTTAAGTCTTCAAACTAAAATATCAAAGTCACATATTCCATTCAGTTTGCTTCGCCGCAGTTTAGCAGCACATTCTGTGTACTGTGCAGAGTTGCAGAATAGGAAGAAATACTGTTAAGTCTTCAAACTAAAATATCAAAGTCACATATTCCATTCAGTTTGCTTCGCCGCAGTTTAGCAGCACATTCTGTGTACTGTGCAGAGTTGCAGAATAGGAAGAAATACTGTTAAGTCTTCAAACTAAAATATCAAAGTCACATATTCCATTCAGTGTGCTTCGCCGCAGTTTAGCAGCACATTCTGTGTACTGTGCAGAGTTGCAGAATAGGAAGAAATACTGTTAAGTTTTCAAACTCAAATATTAAAGTCACATATTCCATTCAGTGTGTGTCACCGCCGTTTAGCAGCCTATTCTGTGTACTCTGCACAGTTGCAGAATAGGAAGAAATACTGTTAAGTTTTCAAACTCAAATATTAAAGTCACATATTCCATTCAGTGTGTGTCACCGCCGTTTAGCAGCCTATTCTGTGTACTCTGCACAGTTGCAGAATAGGAAGAAATACTGTTAAGTTTTCAAACTCAAATATTATAGTCACATATTCCATTCAGTGTGTGTCACCGCCGTTTAGCAGCCTATTCTGTGTACTCTGCACAGTTGCAGAATAGGAAGAAATACTGTTAAGTTTTCAAACTCAAATATTAAAGTCACATATTCCATTCAGTGTGTGTCACCGCCGTTTAGCAGCCTATTCTGTGTACTCTGCACAGTTGCAGAATAGGAAGAAATACTGCTAAGTTTTCAAACTCAAATATTAAAGTCACATATTCCATTCAGTGTGTGTCACCGCCGTTTAGCAGCCTATTCTGTGTACTCTGCACAGTTGCAGAATAGGAAGAAATACTGTTAAGTTTTCAAACTCAAATATTAAAGTCACATATTCCATTCAGTGTGTGTCACCGCCGTTTAGCAGCCTATTCTGTGTACTCTGCACAGTTGCAGAATAGGAAGAAATACTGTTAAGTTTTCAATCTCAAATATTAAAGTCACATATTCCGTGTAAGATGAAGAAGGCGGGTAAAAAGGGACTGGGAAGTGGACGTGATCCTGATAGTTCAGGGCGCGGGTCAGGACGCGGAGAAACTGTGCCTGGTGCCAGAGCACAAGAAAGAAAGACATCCACCATACCTAGCTTCATGTGTAATTTTACAGGGCGTCGCAGGACATCACTCTCGAGGTCCGACCACTGCGAACAGGTGGTCGGTTGGATGACAGCTGATACTGCTTCCAGTCGGTTAAGCACCACCCTGTCTTCCACCAAGTCCACTCTCAGTAGCCAAGAGTCTGGTCAACATAATCCTCACTCTGATCATCCTTCCTCCCACCATACACGGTCTGGTCAAAGAAGTGATCCCACACTGGGATATAGTGAGGAGCTCGTCTCATCACCAATCCTTCATTTGACCCTCTCTCCAAGCACGCTTGCAGAGGAACATGACATCTTGTGCCCTGATTCACAACCTCTAGAGGGTACCCAATCACAAGAAGATGACAGATGTGAACGGCATTTAAGGTCAAAGGAAGTAGTGGATGATGATGATGATGATGAGACACAGTTGCCATTAAATCAACCACTATTTCCGTCTCAAGACCTTGTTGAGGAGAATGTTATACAGTTGTCAATGACTGAGTATGTGGTGGGATCAAGACATGAGGAGGATGATCAGAGTGAGGAAGTGGAGGAGGACTTGGTGGACGATGAGGTGACTGACCCCACCTGGGAAGGTGTAGAGCCGAGCGATGACAGCAGTCCTGAGGGTGAGCCATCTGCAGCACCGCAACAGGCTGGAAGAGGCAGTGGTGTGGCTACAGAAAGAAGGCGGACCGCACCAAACCGGCCCGCAAATGTTCCACGGAGCACCCCCTTGCGTAAATCTACCTTGCCAAAGGGTAGGTGTTCCGCGGTATGGCGTTTTTTTAAGGAAAGTGCGGACGACAAAAGAATTGTAGTTTGCAACCTGTGCCACACCAGAATGAGCCGAGGCATGAACACTAGAAACCTCACCACCACCAGCATGATCCGACACATGGCATCCAAGCACCGTAGTAAGTGGGAGGAACGCCTGGATCGCCCATCTGTGTCTGCAGGCCACACCACTGCCTCCTCTTCCCCTGTTTTCGGTGCCGGCCAATCGCCTGTCGAAGGCGCAGGCCCGCATACCTCCCGCCCTGCACCTGTACCATCTGAAGCACCATCAGCGACCACATCCACTTCCCTGTCCCAGCACAGCGTCCAAATGTCGTTACCCCAGGCATTTGAGCGCAAGAGAAAATACCCAGCCACCCACCCACAGGCCATAGCACTAACCTCACACCTTTCCAAATTACTGGCCATCGAAATGCTGCCATTTAGGCTTGTGGACACTGAGTCCTTCCGCAGCCTGATGGCAGCAGCTGTCCCTCGGTACGCGGTCCCCAGCCGCCACTACTTTTCCCGGTGTGCCATCCCCGCATTACACCACCATGTGTCCCGTAACATCACCCGTGCCCTGACCAACGCAGTTACTGGAAAGGTCCACTTAACGACTGACACATGGACAAGTGCTTGTGGCCAGGGACGCTACATTTCCCTGACGGCACACTGGGTGAATGTCGTGGAGGCTGGGAGCGACTCGGACCCTGGGATGGCACGGGTGCTACCCACGCCGAGGATTGCGGGCCCTACCTCCATCAGGGTTTCCGCCAGCACCTACGTTATTGGCTCCTCCTCCTCCGTTTCCACCTCCGAATTCTCTACACGCAGCGCCACTCCCCCATCAGCCAGTAGCTGGAAGCAGTGTAGCACTGCAGTGGGGAAGCGTCAACAGGCCGTGCTGAAGCTGATCTGCCTTGGGGACAAACAGCACACGGCCTCAGAGCTGTTGCAGGGGATTAGTCACCAGACCGAGCAATGGCTCTCGCCACTCAACCTGCAACCAGGCATGGTTGTGTGTGATAATGGGCGTAACTTGGTGGCGGCTTTGGAGCTCGGCAAGCTCACACACGTACCATGCCTAGCGCATGTATTTAATTTAGTGGTTCAGCGATTTCTAAAAACCTACCCCAATGTGCATGATCTCTTGACCAAGGTGCGCCGCGTGTGTGCACATTTCCGTAAGTCATCTACAGCTTCGGCCGGCCTGTTGAAGCTGCAGCAGCGCTTACAATTGCCAGCTCACCAGCTGCTGTGTGACGTGAGCACGCGATGGAACTCCACCTTCCACATGTTGGCCCGGCTTTGTGAGCAGCAGAGGGCAGTAGTGGAGTACCAGCTGTTACACGGTCGTCGCCTCTCCGTTCAACTTCCTGTAATCAGAAGTGAGGAGTGGGAATGGATGTCAGACCTCTGTGAGGTTTTACGCAATTTTGAGGAATCGACACAGATGGTGAGCGGCGATAACGCTATTATCAGTGTAACCATCCCACTTCTGTGTCTACTGAAACGCTCGCTGCTCACAATTAAAACCGACGCTTTGCATGTGGAAGAGGTGGAAATGGGGGAGGAAGAGCTTACACAAGGTGATAGCCAGAGCACCCTCACTTCGTCTTCTCAGCGACAATTGGAGGAGGCGGAGGAGGAGGAGGAAGACACGGTTGCCTCCGCTACAGAGGGTAGCCATGGAACTTTAGTTCCATCTCTTCAGCGTGGGTGGGCAGAAGAGGAGGAAGAGGATGAGGATATTGAGAGTCATCCTCCTGGTGAGGACAGCGAAATCTTGACTGTTGGTACTCTGGCACACATGGCTGACTTTATGTTAGGCTGCCTTTCCCGTGACCCACGCGTTGTACGCATTTTAGACAACACGGATTACTGGGTGTTCACCCTTCTGGACCCCCGCTACAAAGAGAATTTCTCATCTCTCATTCCTCCGGTGGAGAGGACAAGCAAAATGGTGCAATACCAGAAGGTTCTTGTTGAAAAATTGCTCCAAAATTTTCCATCTGACAACGCTGGCGGCAGAGTACGTGCTACCTTGGCCAACCGAGAAGGGGAGAAAAGGGGAGCACACAGCAGTTCCGAGAAAGGCAGGGCAACACTCTCCAAGGCATGGGACACCTTCATGACACCCCGCCAGCACCCTCACCCTGATGCGCAGCCTAGTGTCACAAGGAGGGAAAAGTTTTGGAAGATGGTGAAGGAGTACGTAGCAGACCGTGTCAGCGTCCTCAATGATCCCTCTGTGCCTTACAACTACTGGGTGTCCAAGCTGGACACGTGGTATGAACTGGCACTCTACGCCTTGGAGGTGCTGGCCTGCCCTGCCGCCAGCGTTCTGTCTGAGCGGGTATTTAGTGCTGCTGGTGGCATCATAACAGATAAGCGTATCCGCCTTTCCACCGACAATGCTGATAGGTTGACACTTATAAAAATGACTGGATTTCCCCTGACTTCTCCACTCCACTGGAGGAAAGCCCCGGGGGAACATAAACTCACTTTACATATATTATTTACAATGATGGGAATACTCTGTATTCCCATTCACCCCTTCCACCCAAAAAACAGGTATATGGTTGACTCTTAATCTTCTCATCCTCCTCCTCCTCTTCCATATGCCCTGTGCTATAATTTTTATATAGGGCCAGCTCACCAGCGGGCCCTGTGATATAATTTTTATATAGGGCCAGCTCACCAGCGGGCCCTGTTTGCCAATTTTTATATAGGTCAGCTCACCAGCGGGCCTTCTCATATAATGTTTTATTGGGTCAGCTCTCTAGCGGGCCCTCTCATATAATGTTTTATAGCGTCAGCTCAGTAGCGGTCCTTCGCATATAATGTTTTATAGCATCAGCTCACTAGCGGGCCTTCGCATATAATGTTTAGGATGGTCAGCTCTGCAGCAGACCCTCACCCATAATGTTTTAGATGGTCAGCTCAGCGCACGTTTCCCTCTTAATCATGGCCTCAGTTCAATAAAATCAAGGAAATTTTTGGGAGAATTTGCCTCTGCGCACGTTTCCCTCTTAATCATGGCCTCACTTCAGAAAATCAAGGAAATTTTTGGGAGAATTTGCCTCTGCGCACGTTTCCCTCTTAATCATGGCCTCACTTCAGAAAATCAAGGAAATTTTTTGCAGAATTTGCAGATGATATACAAGTAAATATACAGCAAATATTGTTTGGTAACAATTTTTCGCCTAAAGTCGTTTTTATTTTCCTTTTTGTGTGTTTTATGGTCAGTCTGTAAAAATGGCGTACTACGGGCGAAAGATCGTTCCCAGCAGCGATGTTGGAGCCCAAGATGCATCCAGACATCCTCCCTATGCTGTCCCTGAACCATTTCTGTGGTGTTTCCATCGTTTTCTGCCCTTTTCCTATGGACCAGGCACCCTCCCCTCATCAGAGCAGGGGGTGCCTGGTGTAATGCTCGAGTCCTCCCATTGACTTCAATGGGGCTCGGGTGCTCGGCCGAGCACTCGAGCCTCAGGGGGTGCTCGGTCAGAGCACCCGAACACCCGAGCATTGGGGTGCTCGCTCATCACTATTCTGTTGTACTTGTAAGTCTCACTATCAGAAGCAGCAGTTGGTGAAACTGCTACACCTTCCTCCATTATGTCATAAATACTAGAATGTGACTTTCAGTTGTCTAGAGTGTTTATGTAATGGTATCTTGATACTGCTGGTGGTGGTGGAGGAACCTTTAAGTCCATTACACATTACACAGCATCCTCAGAAGGAGAATGATCACCATTGTTGATTCCATACTTTGTAGAAACCATAGGTGCTGTCAGTTTTGAACTATTACTTTACTAACACATCCCTGCACTGCTCCTACTCCTTAACAGAAAAGTGAAGAACAGAATTGATATTGTGTGATATTTTGCCCATTACAAAATACTGAAAGTCTGTTTCTTTTTGTATTATTACTATCTGTGGAATACTTTACCTCCTAGCCTGTGCTAGTATACTCCTCTAAGTAGTCCTTGTCTGTGGAAAGCTTCACCTTCCCACCTGCTCCAGGGCACTTCTCTCATCATTACTCCTATCTGTAGAATGCATTACTTACTGGTCTGGATCAGTGCACTTCTCTCATTACTCTTAGCTGTTGATTGCTTTACCTTCTGGTCTTTACCACTGTACTTCTCCCAATACCCCTATCTCTAGAATATGTTACCTACTGGTTTGTACCAGTGCACTTCTCTCATTGCTCCTGTATGTAGAATGCTTTTATGCGAAAAAAGAAAAAATCAAAAATTGCCTGCTCCCATTGTGTAGTGGACACCCAATCTAGTGTGGACCTGTGGCTCTGGCTGACTACCTGAACTGTGGTATGACCCGGCCTGTCTGTCCATCCATTCTGGTGTTGACCTTTGGCTCTGTCTGACCATTCTCCTTGTGCGTTCCGATTTGGCTTAGACATCCTTTCTGGTGCAAACCTGTGTCTCTGGCTGACTACCCGCTCCATGTATGACCTGGCTTGTATGACTACCCATTCTGGTGTGGACCTGGGGCTCTGTCCACTGCGCATCCAGCATACTAACACTTCAGTGGATATCCTATCTGGTGCAAACCTGTGGCTGTGGCTGACTACCCGCTCCGTGTATGACCTGGCTTGTCTGACTATCTAACTTTCTGGTGCTGACTAGGGGGCTCTGTTTGTTTCCTCCGTGTGTTGGTACCCGCTCCACAGAGACCCATCCTAGTGTGGACCTGGGGCTCTATCAGACTCCTAGCTTACTGACTGCAGGCTGAGTCAGTGCTAGTCCTCTGGGCATTCCGAATTAACTCTAGGCTCCAGTGGGCTAAGGCCTAGTCTCGGACAGTGTGGTGGATCTATTGGCAGACTGCTATTTCTGATACAGTGCTTGCCTCTTTGATCACCGTGACAGTTTCCTACTGGTCTGTACCAGTGCACTTCTCTCAGTACTCCTATCTGCAGAATGCTTTACCTACTGGTATGTACCAGTGCACTTCTCTTTATCTATAAGGCTGTGCCAGTGCACTACTCGCATTACTCCTATCTGTGGAACTCTTTATCTACCAGCCCGTGCCAGTGCACTTTTCTCCTTTCTCCTATCTGTGGAACTGTTTATCTACCAGCCTGTTCCAGTGCACTTCTCTCCTTTCTCCTATCTGTGGAACTCTTTATCTACCAGCCTGTGCCAGTGCACTTCTCTCCTTTCTCCTATCTGTGGAACTCTTTATCTACCAGCCTGTGCCAGTGCACGTCTCTCATTTCTCCTATCTGTGGAACTCTTTATCTACTAGCCTGTGCCAGTGCACTTCTATCATTTCTCCTATCTGTGGAACTCTTTATCTACCAGCCTGTGCCAGTGCACTTCTCTCCTTTCTCCTATCTGTGGAACTCTTTATCTACTAGCCTGTGCCAGTGCACGTCTCTCATTACTCCTATCTGTGGAACTCTTTATCTACCAGCCTGTGCCAGTGCACTTCTCTCATTACTCCTATCTGTGGAACTCTTTATCTGCTAGCCTGTGCCAGTGCACTTCTCTCATTACTCCTATCTGTGGAACTCTTTATCTACCAGCCTGTGCCAGTGCACGTCTCTCATTACTCCTATCTGTGGAACTCTTTATCTGCTAGCCTGTGCCAGTGCACGTCTCTCATTACTCCTATCTGTGGAACTCTTTATCTACTAGCCTGTGCCAGTGCACTTCTCTCATTACTCCTATCTGTGGAACTCTTTATCTGCCAGCCTGTGCCAGTGCACGTCTCTCATTACTCCTATCTGTGGAACTCTTTATCTACCAGCCTGTGCCAGTGCACTTCTCTCCTTTCTCCTATCTGTGGAACTCTTTATCTACCAGCCTGTGCCAGTGCACTTCTCTCATTACTCCTATCTGTGGAACTCTTTATCTACCAGCCTGTGCCAGTGCACTTCTCTCATTACTCCTATCTGTGGAACTCTTTATCTAGTAGCCTGTGCCAGTGCACTTCTCTCCTTTCTCCTATCTGTGGAACTCTTTATCTACCAGCCTGTGCCAGTGCACGTCTCTCATTACTCCTATCTGTGGAACTCTTTATCTACCAGCCTGTGTCAGTGCACGTCTCTCATTACTCCTATCTGTGGAACTCTTTATCTACTAGCCTGTGCCAGTGCACGTCTCTCATTACTCCTATTTGTGGAACTCTTTATCTACCAGCCTGTGCCAGTGCACTTCTCTCATTACTCCTATCTGTGGAACTCTTTATCTACCGGCCCTTGCCAGTGCACGTCTCTCATTACTCCTATCTGTGGAACTCTTTATCTACCAGCCTGTGCCAGTGCACATCTCTCATTACTCCTATCTGTGGAACTGTTTATCTACCAGCCTGTGCCAGTGCACGTCTCTCATTACTCCTATCTGTGGAACTGTTTATCTACCAGCCTGTGCCAGTGCACGTATCTCATTACTCCTATCTGTGGAACTCTTTATCTACCAGCCTGTGCCAGTGCACTTCTCTCCTTTCTCCTATCTGTGGAACTCTTTATCTACCAGCCTGTCCCAGTGCACTTCTCTCCTTTCTCCTATCTGTGGAACTCTTAATCTGCCAGCCTGTGCCAGTGCACTTCTCTCCTTTCTCCTATCTGTGGAACTCTTTATCTGCCAGCCTGTGCCAGTGCACTTCTCTCCTTTCTCCTATCTGTGGAACTCTTTATCTACCAGCCTGTGCCAGTGCACTTCTCTCCTTTCTCCTATTTGTGGAACTGTTTATCTACCAGCCTGTGCCAGGGCACTTCTCTCATTACTCCTGTCTGTGGAACTCTTTATAAACCAGCCTGTGCCAGTGCACGTCTCTCATTACTCCTATCTGTGGAACTCTTTATCTACCAGCCTGTGCCAGTGCACGTCTCTCATTACTCCTATCTGTGGAACTCTTTATCTACCAGCCTGTGCCAGTGCACTTCTCTCCTTTCTCCTATCTGTGGAACTGTTTATCTACCAGCCTGTGCCAGTGCACTTCTCTCCTTTCTCCTATCTGTGGAACTCTTTATCTACCAGCCTGTGCCAGTGCACTTCTCTCATTACTCCTGTCTGTGGAACTCTTTATCTACCAGCCTGTGCCAGTGCACGTCTCTCATTACTCCTATCTGTGGAACTCTTTATCTACCAGCCTGTGCCAGTGCACGTCTCTCATTACTCCTATCTGTGGAACTCTTTATCTACCAGCCTGTGCCAGTGCACTTTTCTCCTTTCTCCTATCTGTGGAACTCTTTATCTACTAGCCTGTGCCAGTGCACTTCTCTCCTTTCTCCTATCTGTGGAACTCTTTATCTACTAGCCTGTGCCAGTGCACTTCTCTCCTTTCTCCTATCTGTGGAACTCTTTATCTGCCAGCCTGTGCCAGTGCACTTCTCTCCTTTCTCCTATCTGTGGAACTCTTTATCTGCCAGCCTGTGCCAGTGCACTTCTCTCCTTTCTCCTATCTATGGAACTCTTTATCTACTAGCCTATGCCAGTGCACTTCTCTCCTTTCTCCTATCTGTGGAACTCTTTATCTACTAGCCTGTGCCAGTGCACGTCTCTCATTACTCCTATCTGTGGAACTCTTTATCTACCAGCCTGTGCCAGTGCACGTCTCTCATTACTCCTATCTGTGGAACTGTTTATCTACCAGCCTGTGCCAGTGCACGTCTCTCATTACTCCTATCTGTGGAACACTTTATCTACTAGCCTGTGCCAGTGCACTTCTCTCATTACTCCTATCTGTAGAACTCTTTATCTACCAGCCTGTGCCAGTGCACTTCTCTCCTTTCTCCTATCTGTGGAACTCTTTATCTGCCAGCCTGTGCCAGTGCACGTCTCTCATTACTCCTATCTGTGGAACTCTTTATCTACCAGCCTGTGCCAGTGCACTTCTATCATTACTCCTATCTGTGGAACTCTTTATCTACTAGCCTGTGCCAGTGCACTTCTCTCCTTTCTCCTATCTGTGGAACTCTTTATCTACCAGCCTGTGCCAGTGCACGTCTCTCATTACTCCTGTCTGTGGAACTCTTTATCTACCAGCCTGTGCCAGTGCACTTCTCTCATTACTCCTATCTGTGGAACTCTTTATCTACTAGCCTGTGCCAGTGCACTTCTCTCATTACTCCTATATGTGGAACTCTTTATCTACTAGCCTGTGCCAGTGCACTTCTCTCATTACTCCTATCTGTGGAACTCTTTATCTACTAGCCTGTGCCAGTGCACTTCTCTCATTACTCCTATCTGTGGAACTGTTTATCTGCCAGCCTGTGCCAGTGCACGTCTCTCATTACTCCTATCTGTGGAACTCTTTATCTACTAGCCTGTGCCAGTGCACGTCTCTCATTACTCCTGTCTGTGGAACTCTTTATCTACCAGCCTGTGCCAGTGCACTTCTCTCCTTTCTCCTATCTGTGGAACTCTTTATCTACTAGCCTGTGCCAGTGCACGTCTCTCATTACTACTATCTGTGGAACTCTTTATCTACCAGCCTGTGCCAGTGCACTTCTCTCATTACTCCTATCTGTGGAACTCTTTATCTACCAGCCTGTGCCAGTGCACTTCTCTCATTACTCCTATCTGTGGAAATGTTTATCTACCAGCCTGTGCCAGTGCACGTCTCTCCTTTCTCCTATCTGTGGAACTCTTTATCTACCAGCCTGTGCCAGTGCACGTCTCTCATTACTCCTATCTGTGGAACTCTTTATCTACCAGCCTGTGCCAGTGCACGTCTCTCATTACTCCTATCTGTGGAACTCTTTATCTACTAGCCTGTGCCAGTGCACGTCTCTCATTACTCCTATCTGTGGAACTCTTTATCTACCAGCCTGTGCCAGTGCACGTCTCTCCTTTCTCCTATCTGTGGAACTCTTTATCTACCAGCCTGTGCCAGTGCACTTTTCTCCTTTCTCCTATCTGTGGAACTCTTTATCTACTAGCCTGTGCCAGTGCACTTCTCTCATTACTCTTATCTGTGGAACTCTTTATCTACCAGCCTGTGCCAGTGCACTTTTCTCCTTTCTCCTATCTGTGGAACTGTTTATCTACTAGCCTGTGCCAGTGCACTTCTCTCATTACTCCTATCTGTGGAACTCTTTATCTGCTAGCCTGTGCCAGTGCACTTTTCTCCTTTCTCCTATCTGTGGAACTGTTTATCTACCAGCCTGTGCCAGTGCACTTCTCTCCTTTCTCCTATCTGTGGAACTCTTTATCTACCAGCCTGTGCCAGTGCACGTCTCTCATTACTCCTATCTGTGGAACTCTTTATCTACCAGCCTGTGCCAGTGCATGTCTCTCATTACTCCTATCTGTGGAACTCTTTATCTACCAGCCTGTGCCAGTGCACTTCTCTCCTTTCTCCTATCTGTGGAACTCTTTATCTACCAGCCTGTGCCAGTGCACTTCTCTACTTTCTCCTATCTGTGGAACTCTTTATCTGCCAGCCTGTGCCAGTGCACTTCTCTCCTTTCTCCTATCTGTGGAACTCTTTATCTGCCAGCCTGTGCCAGTGCACGTCTCTCATTTCTCCTATCTGTGGAACTCTTTATCTACTAGCCTGTGCCAGTGCACTTCTATCATTTCTCCTATCTGTGGAACTCTTTATCTGCCAGCCTGTGCCAGTGCACTTCTCTCCTTTCTCCTATCTGTGGAACTCTTTATCTGCCAGCCTGTGCCAGTGCACGTCTCTCATTTCTCCTATCTGTGGAACTCTTTATCTAGTAGCCTGTGCCAGTGCACTTCTCTCATTACTCTTATCTGTGGAACTCTTTATCTACCAGCCTGTGCCAGTGCACTTCTCTCCTTTCTCCTATCTGTGGAACTCTTTATCTACTAGCCTGTGCCAGTGCACGTCTCTCATTTCTCCTATCTGTGGAACTCTTTATCTACCAGCCTGTGCCAGTGCACTTCTCTCCTTTCTCATATCTGTGGAACTCTTTATCTGCTAGCCTGTGCCAGTGCACGTCTCTCATTACTCCTATCTGTGGAACTCTTTATCTACCAGCCTGTGCCAGTGCACTTCTCTCATTACTCCTATCTGTGGAACTCTTTATCTGCTAGCCTGTGCCAGTGCACGTCTCTCATTACTCCTATCTGTGGAACTCTTTATCTACCAGCCTGTGCCAGTGCACTTCTCTCATTACTCCTATCTGTGGAACTCTTTATCTGCTAGCCTGTGCCAGTGCACGTCTCTCATTACTCCTATCTGTGGAACTCTTTATCTACTAGCCTGTGCCAGTGCACTTCTATCATTTCTCCTATCTGTGGAACTCTTTATCTATCAGCCTGTGCCAGTGCACTTCTCTCCTTTCTCCTATCTGTGGAACTCTTTATCTACTAGCCTGTGCCAGTGCACGTCTCTCATTACTCCTATCTGTGGAAATCTTTATCTACCAGCCTGTGCCAGTGCACTTCTCTCATTACTCCTATCTGTGGAACTCTTTATCTACCAGCCTGTGCCAGTGCACTTCTCTCCTTTCTCCTATCTGTGAACTCTTTATCTACTAGCCTGTGCCAGTGCACGTCTCTCATTACTCCTATCTGTGGAAATCTTTATCTACCAGCCTGTGCCAGTGCACTTCTCTCATTACTCCTATCTGTGGAACTCTTTATCTTCTAGCCTGTGCCAGTGCACGTCTCTTATTACTCCTATCTGTGGAACTCTTTATCTACTAGCCTGTGCCAGTGCACGTCTCTCATTACTCCTATCTGTGGAACTCTTTATCTACCAGCCTGTGCCAGTGCACTTCTCTCCTTTCTCCTATCTGTGGAACTCTTTATCTACCAGCCTGTGCCAGTGCACTTCTCTCATTACTCCTATCTGTGGAACTCTTTATCTACCAGCCTGTGCCAATGCACGTCTCTCATTACTCCTATCTGTGGAACTCTTTATCTACCAGCCTGTGCCAGTGCACGTCTCTCATTACTCCTATCTGTGGAACTCTTTATCTACCAGCCTGTGCCAGTGCACTTTTCTCCTTTCTCCTATCTGTGGAACTCTTTATCTACCGGCCTGTGCCAGTGCACGTCTCTCATTACTCCTATCTGTGGAACTCTTTATCTACTAGCCTGTGCCAGTGCACTTTTCTCCTTTCTCCTATCTGTGGAACTCTTTATCTACCGGCCTGTGACAGTGCACGTCTCTCATTACTTCTATCTGTGGAACTGTTTATCTACCAGCCTGTGCCAGTGCACGTCTCTCATTTCTCCTATCTGTGGAACTGTTTATCTACAGCCTGTGCCAGTGCACGTCTCTCATTACTCCTATCTGTGGAACTCTTTATCTACTAGCCTGTGCCAGTGCACGTCTCTCATTACTCCTATCTGTGGAACTCTTTATCTACCAGCCTGTGCCAGTGCACTTCTCTCCTTTCTCCTATCTGTGGAACTCTTTATCTACCAACCTGTGCCAGTGCACTTCTCTCATTACTCCTATCTGTGGAACTGTTTATCTACCAGCCTGTGCCAGTGCACTTCTCTCCTTTCTCCTATCTGTGGAACTCTTTATCTACCAGCCTGTGCCAGTGCACGTCTCTCATTACTCCTGTCTGTGGAACTCTTTATCTACCAGCCTGTGCCAGTGCACTTCTCTCATTACTCCTATCTGTGGAACTCTTTATCTACTAGCCTGTGCCAGTGCACTTCTCTCATTACTCCTATATGTGGAACTCTTTATCTACTAGCCTGTGCCAGTGCACTTCTCTCATTACTCCTATCTGTGGAACTCTTTATCTACTAGCCTGTGCCAGTGCACTTCTCTCATTACTCCTATCTGTGGAACTGTTTATCTGCCAGTCTGTGCCAGTGCACGTCTCTCATTACTCCTATCTGTGGAACTCTTTATCTACTAGCCTGTGCCAGTGCACGTCTCTCATTACTCCTGTCTGTGGAACTCTTTATCTACCAGCCTGTGCCAGTGCACTTCTCTCCTTTCTCCTATCTGTGGAACTCTTTATCTACTAGCCTGTGCCAGTGCACGTCTCTCATTACTACTATCTGTGGAACTCTTTATCTACCAGCCTGTGCCAGTGCACTTCTCTCATTACTCCTATCTGTGGAACTCTTTATCTACCAGCCTGTGCCAGTGCACTTCTCTCATTACTCCTATCTGTGGAAATGTTTATCTACCAGCCTGTGCCAGTGCACGTCTCTCCTTTCTCCTATCTGTGGAACTCTTTATCTACCAGCCTGTGCCAGTGCACGTCTCTCATTACTCCTATCTGTGGAACTCTTTATCTACCAGCCTGTGCCAGTGCACTTTTCTCCTTTCTCCTATCTGTGGAACTCTTTATCTACCGGCCTGTGCCAGAGCACGTCTCTCATTACTCCTATCTGTGGAACTCTTTATCTACTAGCCTGTGCCAGTGCACTTTTCTCCTTTCTCCTATCTGTGGAACTCTTTATCTACCGGCCTGTGACAGTGCACGTCTCTCATTACTTCTATCTGTGGAACTGTTTATCTACCAGCCTGTGCCAGTGCACGTCTCTCATTTCTCCTATCTGTGGAACTGTTTATCTACCAGCCTGTGCCAGTGCACGTCTCTCATTACTCCTATCTGTGGAACTCTTTATCTACTAGCCTGTGCCAGTGCACGTCTCTCATTACTCCTATCTGTGGAACTCTTTATCTACCAGCCTGTGCCAGTGCACTTCTCTCCTTTCTCCTATCTGTGGAACTCTTTATCTACCAACCTGTGCCAGTGCACTTCTCTCATTACTCCTATCTGTGGAACTGTTTATCTACCAGCCTGTGCCAGTGCACTTCTCTCCTTTCTCCTATCTGTGGAACTCTTTATCTACCAGCCTGTGCCAGTGCACGTCTCTCATTACTCCTGTCTGTGGAACTCTTTATCTACCAGCCTGTGCCAGTGCACTTCTCTCATTACTCCTATCTGTGGAACTCTTTATCTACTAGCCTGTGCCAGTGCACTTCTCTCATTACTCCTATATGTGGAACTCTTTATCTACTAGCCTGTGCCAGTGCACTTCTCTCATTACTCCTATCTGTGGAACTCTTTATCTACTAGCCTGTGCCAGTGCACTTCTCTCATTACTCCTATCTGTGGAACTGTTTATCTGCCAGTCTGTGCCAGTGCACGTCTCTCATTACTCCTATCTGTGGAACTCTTTATCTACTAGCCTGTGCCAGTGCACGTCTCTCATTACTCCTGTCTGTGGAACTCTTTATCTACCAGCCTGTGCCAGTGCACTTCTCTCCTTTCTCCTATCTGTGGAACTCTTTATCTACTAGCCTGTGCCAGTGCACGTCTCTCATTACTACTATCTGTGGAACTCTTTATCTACCAGCCTGTGCCAGTGCACTTCTCTCATTACTCCTATCTGTGGAACTCTTTATCTACCAGCCTGTGCCAGTGCACTTCTCTCATTACTCCTATCTGTGGAAATGTTTATCTACCAGCCTGTGCCAGTGCACGTCTCTCCTTTCTCCTATCTGTGGAACTCTTTATCTACCAGCCTGTGCCAGTGCACGTCTCTCATTACTCCTATCTGTGGAACTCTTTATCTACCAGCCTGTGCCAGTGCACGTCTCTCATTACTCCTATCTGTGGAACTCTTTATCTACTAGCCTGTGCCAGTGCACGTCTCTCATTACTCCTATCTGTGGAACTCTTTATCTACCAGCCTGTGCCAGTGCACGTCTCTCCTTTCTCCTATCTGTGGAACTCTTTATCTACCAGCCTGTGCCAGTGCACTTTTCTCCTTTCTCCTATCTGTGGAACTCTTTATCTACTAGCCTGTGCCAGTGCACTTTTCTCCTTTCTCCTATCTGTGGAACTCTTTATCTACCGGCCTGTGACAGTGCACGTCTCTCATTACTTCTATCTGTGGAACTGTTTATCTACCAGCCTGTGCCAGTGCACGTCTCTCATTTCTCCTATCTGTGGAACTGTTTATCTACCAGCCTGTGCCAGTGCACGTCTCTCATTACTCCTATCTGTGGAACTCTTTATCTACTAGCCTGTGCCAGTGCACGTCTCTCATTACTCCTATCTGTGGAACTCTTTATCTACCAGCCTGTGCCAGTGCACTTCTCTCCTTTCTCCTATCTGTGGAACTCTTTATCTACCAACCTGTGCCAGTGCACTTCTCTCATTACTCCTATCTGTGGAACTGTTTATCTACCAGCCTGTGCCAGTGCACTTCTCTCCTTTCTCCTATCTGTGGAACTCTTTATCTACCAGCCTGTGCCAGTGCACGTCTCTCATTACTCCTGTCTGTGGAACTCTTTATCTACCAGCCTGTGCCAGTGCACTTCTCTCATTACTCCTATCTGTGGAACTCTTTATCTACTAGCCTGTGCCAGTGCACTTCTCTCATTACTCCTATATGTGGAACTCTTTATCTACTAGCCTGTGCCAGTGCACTTCTCTCATTACTCCTATCTGTGGAACTCTTTATCTACTAGCCTGTGCCAGTGCACTTCTCTCATTACTCCTATCTGTGGAACTGTTTATCTGCCAGTCTGTGCCAGTGCACGTCTCTCATTACTCCTGTCTGTGGAACTCTTTATCTACTAGCCTGTGCCAGTGCACGTCTCTCATTACTCCTGTCTGTGGAACTCTTTATCTACCAGCCTGTGCCAGTGCACTTCTCTCCTTTCTCCTATCTGTGGAACTCTTTATCTACTAGCCTGTGCCAGTGCACGTCTCTCATTACTACTATCTGTGGAACTCTTTATCTACCAGCCTGTGCCAGTGCACTTCTCTCATTACTCCTATCTGTGGAACTCTTTATCTACCAGCCTGTGCCAGTGCACTTCTCTCACTCCTATCTGTGGAAATGTTTATCTACCAGCCTGTGCCAGTGCACGTCTCTCCTTTCTCCTATCTGTGGAACTCTTTATCTACCAGCCTGTGCCAGTGCACGTCTCTCATTACTCCTATCTGTGGAACTCTTTATCTACCAGCCTGTGCCAGTGCACGTCTCTCATTACTCCTATCTGTGGAACTCTTTATCTACTAGCCTGTGCCAGTGCACGTCTCTCATTACTCCTATCTGTGGAACTCTTTATCTACCAGCCTGTGCCAGTGCACGTCTCTCCTTTCTCCTATCTGTGGAACTCTTTATCTACCAGCCTGTGCCAGTGCACTTTTCTCCTTTCTCCTATCTGTGGAACTCTTTATCTACTAGCCTGTGCCAGTGCACTTCTCTCATTACTCTTATCTGTGGAACTCTTTATCTACCAGCCTGTGCCAGTGCACTTTTCTCCTTTCTCCTATCTGTGGAACTGTTTATCTACTAGCCTGTGCCAGTGCACTTCTCTCATTACTCCTATCTGTGGAACTCTTTATCTGCTAGCCTGTGCCAGTGCACTTTTCTCCTTTCTCCTATCTGTGGAACTGTTTATCTACCAGCCTGTGCCAGTGCACTTCTCTCCTTTCTCCTATCTGTGGAACTCTTTATCTACCAGCCTGTGCCAGTGCACGTCTCTCATTACTCCTATCTGTGGAACTCTTTATCTACCAGCCTGTGCCAGTGCACGTCTCTCATTACTCCTATCTGTGGAACTCTTTATCTACCAGCCTGTGCCAGTGCACTTCTCTCCTTTCTCCTATCTGTGGAACTCTTTATCTACCAGCCTGTGCCAGTGCACTTCTCTACTTTCTCCTATCTGTGGAACTCTTTATCTGCCAGCCTGTGCCAGTGCACTTCTCTCCTTTCTCCTATCTGTGGAACTCTTTATCTGCCAGCCTGTGCCAGTGCACGTCTCTCATTTCTCCTATCTGTGGAACTCTTTATCTACTAGCCTGTGCCAGTGCACTTCTATCATTTCTCCTATCTGTGGAACTCTTTATCTGCCAGCCTGTGCCAGTGCACTTCTCTCCTTTCTCCTATCTGTGGAACTCTTTATCTGCCAGCCTGTGCCAGTGCACGTCTCTCATTTCTCCTATCTGTGGAACTCTTTATCTAGTAGCCTGTGCCAGTGCACTTCTCTCATTACTCTTATCTGTGGAACTCTTTATCTACCAGCCTGTGCCAGTGCACTTCTCTCCTTTCTCCTATCTGTGGAACTCTTTATCTACTAGCCTATGCCAGTGCACGTCTCTCATTTCTCCTATCTGTGGAACTCTTTATCTACCAGCCTGTGCCAGTGCACTTCTCTCCTTTCTCATATCTGTGGAACTCTTTATCTACTAGCCTGTGCCAGTGCACGTCTCTCATTACTCCTATCTGTGGAACTCTTTATCTACCAGCCTGTGCCAGTGCACTTCTCTCATTACTCCTATCTGTGGAACTCTTTATCTGCTAGCCTGTGCCAGTGCACGTCTCTCATTACTCCTATCTGTGGAACTCTTTATCTACCAGCCTGTGCCAGTGCACTTCTCTCATTACTCCTATCTGTGGAACTCTTTATCTGCTAGCCTGTGCCAGTGCACGTCTCTCATTACTCCTATCTGTGGAACTCTTTATCTACTAGCCTGTGCCAGTGCACTTCTATCATTTCTCCTATCTGTGGAACTCTTTATCTATCAGCCTGTGCCAGTGCACTTCTCTCCTTTCTCCTATCTGTGGAACTCTTTATCTACTAGCCTGTGCCAGTGCACGTCTCTCATTACTCCTATCTGTGGAACTCTTTATCTACTAGCCTGTGCCAGTGCACTTCTCTCATTACTCCTATCTGTGGAACTGTTTATCTGCCAGTCTGTGCCAGTGCACGTCTCTCATTACTCCTATCTGTGGAACTCTTTATCTACTAGCCTGTGCCAGTGCACGTCTCTCATTACTCCTGTCTGTGGAACTCTTTATCTACCAGCCTGTGCCAGTGCACTTCTCTCCTTTCTCCTATCTGTGGAACTCTTTATCTACTAGCCTGTGCCAGTGCACGTCTCTCATTACTACTATCTGTGGAACTCTTTATCTACCAGCCTGTGCCAGTGCACTTCTCTCATTACTCCTATCTGTGGAACTCTTTATCTACCAGCCTGTGCCAGTGCACTTCTCTCATTACTCCTATCTGTGGAAATGTTTATCTACCAGCCTGTGCCAGTGCACGTCTCTCCTTTCTCCTATCTGTGGAACTCTTTATCTACCAGCCTGTGCCAGTGCACGTCTCTCATTACTCCTATCTGTGGAACTCTTTATCTACCAACCTGTGCCAGTGCACGTCTCTCATTACTCCTATCTGTGGAACTCTTTATCTACTAGCCTGTGCCAGTGCACGTCTCTCATTACTCCTATCTGTGGAACTCTTTATCTACCAGCCTGTGCCAGTGCACGTCTCTCCTTTCTCCTATCTGTGGAACTCTTTATCTACCAGCCTGTGCCAGTGCACTTTTCTCCTTTCTCCTATCTGTGGAACTCTTTATCTACTAGCCTGTGCCAGTGCACTTCTCTCATTACTCTTATCTGTGGAACTCTTTATCTACCAGCCTGTGCCAGTGCACTTTTCTCCTTTCTCCTATCTGTGGAACTGTTTATCTACTAGCCTGTGCCAGTGCACTTCTCTCATTACTCCTATCTATGGAACTCTTTATCTGCTAGCCTGTGCCAGTGCACTTTTCTCCTTTCTCCTATCTGTGGAACTGTTTATCTACCAGCCTGTGCCAGTGCACTTCTCTCCTTTCTCCTATCTGTGGAACTCTTTATCTACCAGCCTGTGCCAGTGCACGTCTCTCATTACTCCTATCTGTGGAACTCTTTATCTACCAGCCTGTGCCAGTGCACGTCTCTCATTACTCCTATCTGTGGAACTCTTTATCTACCAGCCTGTGCCAGTGCACTTCTCTCCTTTCTCCTATCTGTGGAACTCTTTATCTACCAGCCTGTGCCAGTGCACTTCTCTACTTTCTCCTATCTGTGGAACTCTTTATCTGCCAGCCTGTGCCAGTGCACTTCTCTCCTTTCTCCTATCTGTGGAACTCTTTATCTGCCAGCCTGTGCCAGTGCACGTCTCTCATTTCTCCTATCTGTGGAACTCTTTATCTACTAGCCTGTGCCAGTGCACTTCTATCATTTCTCCTATCTGTGGAACTCTTTATCTGCCAGCCTGTGCCAGTGCACTTCTCTCCTTTCTCCTATCTGTGGAACTCTTTATCTGCCAGCCTGTGCCAGTGCACGTCTCTCATTTCTCCTATCTGTGGAACTCTTTATCTAGAAGCCTGTGCCAGTGCACTTCTCTCATTACTCTTATCTGTGGAACTCTTTATCTACCAGCCTGTGCCAGTGCACTTCTCTCCTTTCTCCTATCTGTGGAACTCTTTATCTACTAGCCTGTGCCAGTGCACGTCTCTCATTTCTCCTATCTGTGGAACTCTTTATCTACCAGCCTGTGCCAGTGCACTTCTCTCCTTTCTCATATCTGTGGAACTCTTTATCTACTAGCCTGTGCCAGTGCACGTCTCTCATTACTCCTATCTGTGGAACTCTTTATCTACCAGCCTGTGCCAGTGCACTTCTCTCATTACTCCTATCTGTGGAACTCTTTATCTGCTAGCCTGTGCCAGTGCACGTCTCTCATTACTCCTATCTGTGGAACTCTTTATCTACCAGCCTGTGCCAGTGCACTTCTCTCATTACTCCTATCTGTGGAACTCTTTATCTGCTAGCCTGTGCCAGTGCACGTCTCTCATTACTCCTATCTGTGGAACTCTTTATCTACTAGCCTGTGCCAGTGCACTTCTATCATTTCTCCTATCTGTGGAACTCTTTATCTATCAGCCTGTGCCAGTGCACTTCTCTCCTTTCTCCTATCTGTGGAACTCTTTATCTACTAGCCTGTGCCAGTGCACGTCTCTCATTACTCCTATCTGTGGAAATCTTTATCTACCAGCCTGTGCCAGTGCACTTCTCTCATTACTCCTATCTGTGGAACTCTTTATCTACCAGCCTGTGCCAGTGCACTTCTCTCCTTTCTCCTATCTGTGGAACTCTTTATCTACTAGCCTGTGCCAGTGCACGTCTCTCATTACTCCTATCTGTGGAAATCTTTATCTACCAGCCTGTGCCAGTGCACTTCTCTCATTACTCCTATCTGTGGAACTCTTTATCTTCTAGCCTGTGCCAGTGCACGTCTCTCATTACTCCTATCTGTGGAACTCTTTATCTACTAGCCTGTGCCAGTGCACGTCTCTCATTACTCCTATCTGTGGAACTCTTTATCTACCAGCCTGTGCCAGTGCACTTCTCTCCTTTCTCCTATCTGTGGAACTCTTTATCTACCAGCCTGTGCCAGTGCACTTCTCTCATTACTCCTATCTGTGGAACTCTTTATCTACCAGCCTGTGCCAATGCACGTCTCTCATTACTCCTATCTGTGGAACTCTTTATCTACCAGCCTGTGCCAGTGCACGTCTCTCATTACTCCTATCTGTGGAACTCTTTATCTACCAGCCTGTGCCAGTGCACTTTTCTCCTTTCTCCTATCTGTGGAACTCTTTATCTACCGGCCTGTGCCAGTGCACGTCTCTCATTACTCCTATCTGTGGAACTCTTTATCTACTAGCCTGTGCCAGTGCACTTTTCTCCTTTCTCCTATCTGTGGAACTCTTTATCTACCGGCCTGTGACAGTGCACGTCTCTCATTACTTCTATCTGTGGAACTGTTTATCTACCAGCCTGTGCCAGTGCACGTCTCTCATTTCTCCTATCTGTGGAACTGTTTATCTACCAGCCTGTGCCAGTGCACGTCTCTCATTACTCCTATCTGTGGAACTCTTTATCTACTAGCCTGTGCCAGTGCACGTCTCTCATTACTCCTATCTGTGGAACTCTTTATCTACCAGCCTGTGCCAGTGCACTTCTCTCCTTTCTCCTATCTGTGGAACTCTTTATCTACCAACCTGTGCCAGTGCACTTCTCTCATTACTCCTATCTGTGGAACTGTTTATCTACCAGCCTGTGCCAGTGCACTTCTCTCCTTTCTCCTATCTGTGGAACTGTTTATCTGCCAGCCTGTGCCAGTGCACTTCTCTCCTTTCTCCTATCTGTGGAACTCTTTATCTACCAGCCTGTGCCAGTGCACTTCTCTCCTTTCTCCTATCTGTGGAACTCTTTATCTACCAGCCTGTGCCAGTGCACTTCTCTCCTTTCTCCTATCTGTGGAACTCTTTATCTACCAGCCTGTGCCAGTGCACTTCTCTCCTTTCTCCTATCTGTGGAACTGTTTATCTGCCAGCCTGTGCCAGTGCACTTCTCTCCTTTCTCCTATCTGTGGAACTCTTTATCTACCAGCCTGTGCCAGTGCACTTCTCTCCTTTCTCCTATCTGTGGAACTCTTTATCTACCAGCCTGTGCCAGTGCACGTCTCTCATTACTCCTATCTGTGGAACTGTTTATCTACCGGCCTGTGCCAGTACACTTCTCTCCTTTCTCCTATCTGTGGAACTCTTTATCTACCAGCCTGTGCCAGTGCACTTCTCTCATTACTCCTATCTGTGGAACTGTTTATCTACCAGCCTGTGCCAGTGCACTTCTCTCATTACTCTTATCTGTGGAACTCTTTATCTAGTAGCCTGTGCCAGTGCACTTCTCTCCTTTCTCCTATATGTGGAACTCTTTATCTGCCAGCCTGTGCCAGTGCACTTCTCTCATTACTCCTATCTGTGGAACTGTTTATCTACCAGCCTGTGCCAGTGCACTTCTCTCCTTTCTCCTATCTGTGGAACTGTTTATCTACCAGCCTGTGCCAGTGCACTTCTCTCATTACTCCTATATGTGGAACTCTTTATCTACTAGCCTGTGCCAGTGCACGTCTCTCATTACTCCTATCTGTGGAACTCTTTATCTACCAGCCTGTGCCGGTGCACGTCTCTCATTACTCCTATCTGTGGAACTCTTTATCTACCAGCCTGTGCCAGTGCACTTCTCTACTTTCTCCTATCTGTGGAACTCTTTATCTACCAGCCTGTGCCAGTGCACGTCTCTCATTACTCCTATCTGTGGAACTCTTTATCTACCAGCCTGTGCCAGTGCACGTCTCTCCTTTCTCCTATCTGTGGAACTCTTTATCTACTAGCCTGTGCCAGTGCACTTCTATCATTTCTCCTATCTGTGGAACTCTTTATCTGCTAGCCTGTGCCAGTGCACGTCTCTCATTTCTCCTATCTGTGGAACTCTTTATCTACCAGCCTGTGCCAGTGCACTTCTCTCCTTTCTCCTATCTGTGGAACTCTTTATCTACTAGCCTGTGCCAGTGCACGTCTCTCATTTCTCCTATCTGTGGAACTCTTTATCTACCAGCCTGTGCCAGTGCACTTCTCTCCTTTCTCCTATCTGTGGAACTCTTTATCTACTAGCCTGTGCCAGTGCACGTCTCTCATTACTCCTATCTGTGGAACTCTTTATCTACCAGCCTGTGCCAGTGCACTTCTCTCATTACTCCTATCTGTGGAACTCTTTATCTACTAGCCTATGCCAGTGCACTTCTCTCATTACTCCTATCTGTGGAACTCTTTATCTACTAGCCTATGCCAGTGCACTTCTCTCATTACTCCTATCTGTGGAACTCTTTATCTACCAGCCTGTGCCAGTGCACTTCTCTCATTACTCCTATCTGTGGAACTCTTTATCTGCTAGCCTGTGCCAGTGCACGTCTCTCATTACTCCTATCTGTGGAACTCTTTATCTACCAGCCTGTGCCAGTGCACTTCTCTCATTACTCCTATCTGTGGAACTCTTTATCTGCTAGCCTGTGCCAGTGCACGTCTCTCATTACTCCTATCTGTGGAACTCTTTATCTACTAGCCTGTGCCAGTGCACTTCTATCATTTCTCCTATCTGTGGAACTCTTTATCTACTAGCCTGTGCCAGTGCACTTCTATCATTTCTCCTAGCTGTGGAACTCTTTATCTACCAGCCTGTGCCAGTGCACTTCTCTCCTTTCTCCTATCTGTGGAACTCTTTATCTGCCAGCCTGTGCCAGTGCACGTCTCTCATTACTCCTATCTGTGGAACTCTTTATCTACTAGCCTGTGCCAGTGCACGTCTCTCATTACTCCTATCTGTGGAACTCTTTATCTACCAGCCTGTGCCAGTGCACTTCCCTCCTTTCTCCTATCTGTGGAACTCTTTATCTACCAGCCTGTGCCAGTGCACTTCTCTCATTTCTCCTATCTGTGGAACTCTTTATCTACCAGCCTGTGCCAGTGCACGTCTCTCATTACTCCTATCTGTGGAACTCTTTATCTACCAGCCTGTGCCAGTGCACTTCTCTCATTACTCCTATCTGTGGAACTCTTTATCTACCAGCCTGTGCCAGTGCACGTCTCTCATTACTCCTATCTGTGGAACTCTTTATCTACCAGCCTGTGCCAGTGCACGTCTCTCCTTTCTCCTATCTGTGGAACTCTTTATCTACTAGCCTGTGCCAGTGCACTTTTCTCCTTTCTCCTATCTGTGGAACTCTTTATCTGCCAGCCTGTGCCAGTGCACGTCTCTCATTACTCCTATCTGTGGAACTCTTTATCTACTAGCCTGTGCCAGTGCACGTCTCTCATTACTCCTATCTGTGGAACTCTTTATCTACCAGCCTGTGCCAGTGCACTTCCCTCCTTTCTCCTATCTGTGGAACTCTTTATCTACCAGCCTGTGCCAGTGCACTTCTCTCATTTCTCCTATCTGTGGAACTCTTTATCTACCAGCCTGTGCCAGTGCACGTCTCTCATTACTCCTATCTGTGGAACTCTTTATCTACCAGCCTGTGCCAGTGCACTTCTCTCATTACTCCTATCTGTGGAACTCTTTATCTACCAGCCTGTGCCAGTGCACGTCTCTCATTACTCCTATCTGTGGAACTCTTTATCTACCAGCCTGTGCCAGTGCACGTCTCTCATTACTTCTATCTGTGGAACTCTTTATCTACCAGCCTGTGCCAGTGCACTTTTCTCCTTTCTCCTATCTGTGGAACTCTTTATCTACCGGCCTGTGCCAGTGCACGTCTCTCATTACTCCTATCTGTGGAACTCTTTATCTACCAGCCTGTGCCAGTGCACTTTTCTCCTTTCTCCTATCTGTGGAACTCTTTATCTACCGGCCTGTGACAGTGCATGTCTCTCATTACTTCTATCTGTGGAACTGTTTATCTACCAGCCTGTGCCAGTGCACGTCTCTCATTTCTCCTATCTGTGGAACTGTTTATCTACCAGCCTGTGCCAGTGCACGTCTCTCATTACTCCTATCTGTGGAACTCTTTATCTACTAGCCTGTGCCAGTGCACGTCTCTCATTACTCCTATCTGTGGAACTCTTTATCTACCAGCCTGTGCCAGTGCACGTCTCTCATTACTCCTATCTGTGGAACTCTTTATCTACCAGTCTGTGCCAGTGCACGTCTCTCATTACTCCTATCTGTGGAACTCTTTATCTACTAGCCTGTGCCAGTGCACGTCTCTCATTACTCCTATCTGTGGAACTCTTTATCTACCAGCCTGTGCCAGTGCACTTCTCTCCTTTCTCCTATCTGTGGAACTCTTTATCTACTAGCCTGTGCCAGTGCACTTCTCTCATTACTCCTCTCTGTGGAACTCTTTATCTACCAGCCTGTGCCAGTGCACTTCTCTCCTTTCTCCTATCTATGGAACTCTTTATCTACCGGCCTGTGCCAGTGCACGTCTCTCATTACTCCTATCTGTGGAACTCTTTATCTACCAGCCTGTGCCAGTGCACTTCTCTCCTTTCTCCTATCTGTGGAACTGTTTATCTGCCAGCCTGTGCCAGTGCACTTCTCTCCTTTCTCCTATCTGTGGAACTCTTTATCTACCAGCCTGTGCCAGTGCACGTCTCTCCTTTCTCCTATCTGTGGAACTCTTTATCTACCAGCCTGTGCCAGTGCACTTCTCTCCTTTCTCCTATATGTGGAACTCTTTATCTGCCAGCCTGTGCCAGTGCACTTCTCTCATTACTCCTGTCTGTGGAACTCTTTATCTACCAGCCTGTGCCAGTTCACTTCTCTCCTTTCTCCTATCTGTGGAACTGTTTATCTACCAGCCTGTGCCAGTGCACTTCTCTCCTTTCTCCTATCTGTGGAACTCTTTATCTACCAGCCTGTGCCAGTGCACTTCTCTCCTTTCTCCTATCTGTGGAACTCTTTATCTACTAGCCTGTGCCAGTGCACTTCTCTCCTTTCTCCTATCTGTGGAACTCTTTATCTGCCAGCCTGTGCCAGTGCACTTCTCTCCTTTCTCCTATCTATGGAACTCTTTATCTGCCAGCCTGTGCCAGTGCACGTCTCTCATTACTCCTATCTGTGGAACTCTTTATCTACTAGCCTGTGCCAGTGCACTTCTCTCCTTTCTCCTATCTGTGGAACTCTTTATCTACCAGCCTGTGCCAGTGCACTTCTCTCATTACTCCTATCTGTGGAACTCTTTATCTACTAGCCTGTGCCAGTGCACGTCTCTCATTACTCCTGTCTGTGGAACTCTTTATCTACCAGCCTGTGCCAGTGCACTTCTCTCATTACTCCTATCTGTGGAACTCTTTATCTACTAGCCTGTGCCAGTGCACGTCTCTCATTACTCCTATCTGTAGAACTCTTTATCTACTAGCCTGTGCCAGTGCACTTCTCTCATTACTCCTATCTGTGGAACTGTTTATCTGCCAGCCTGTGCCAGTGCACGTCTCTCATTACTCCTATCTGTGGAACTCTTTATCTACTAGCCTGTGCCAGTGCACGTCTCTCATTACTCCTGTTTGTGGAACTCTTTATCTACCAGCCTGTGCCAGTGCACTTCTCTCCTTTCTCCTATCTGTGGAACTCTTTATCTACTAGCCTGTGCCAGTGCACGTCTCTCATTTCTCCTATCTGTGGAACTCTTTATCTACCAGCCTGTGCCAGTGCACGTCTCTCATTACTCCTATCTGTGGAACTCTTTATCTACTAGCCTGTGCCAGTGCACTTCTCTCCTTTCTCCTATCTGTGGAACTCTTTATCTACTAGCCTGTGCCAGTGCACGTCTCTCATTACTCCTATCTGTGGAACTCTTTATCTACTAGCCTGTGCCAGTGCACTTTTCTCCTTTCTCCTATCTGTGGAACTCTTTATCTACTAGCCTGTGCCAGTGCACGTCTCTCATTACTCCTATCTGTGGAACTCTTTATCTACTAGCCTGTGCCAGTGCACTTCTCTCATTACTCCTATCTGTGGAACTCTTTATCTACCAGCCTGTGCCAGTGCACTTCTCTCCTTTCTCCTATCTGTAGAACTCTTTATCTACCAACCTGTGCCAGTGCACTTCTCTCATTACTCCTATCTGTGGAACTGTTTATCTACCAGCCTGTGCCAGTGCACGTCTCTCATTACTCCTATCTGTGGAACTCTTTATCTACTAGCCTGTGCCAGTGCACTTTTCTCCTTTCTCCTATCTGTGGAACTCTTTATCTACCAACCTGTGCCAGTGCACGTCTCTCATTACTCCTATCTGTGGAACTCTTTATCTACTAGCCTGTGCCAGTGCACTTTTCTCCTTTCTCCTATCTGTGGAACTCTTTATCTACTAGCCTGTGCCAGTGCACGTCTCTCATTTCTCCTATCTGTGGAACTCTTTATCTACCAGCCTGTGCCAGTGCACGTCTCTCATTACTCCTATCTGTGGAACTCTTTATCTACTAGCCTGTGCCAGTGCACTTCTCTCCTTTCTCCTATCTGTGGAACTCTTTATCTACTAGCCTGTGCCAGTGCACGTCTCTCATTACTCCTATCTGTGGAACTCTTTATCTACTAGCCTGTGCCAGTGCACTTTTCTCCTTTCTCCTATCTGTGGAACTCTTTATCTACCAGCCTGTGCCAGTGCACGTCTCTCATTACTCCTATCTGTGGAACTCTTTATCTACTAGCCTGTGCCAGTGCACGTCTCTCATTACTCCTATCTGTGGAACTCTTTATCTACCAGCCTGTGCCAGTGCACTTCTCTCCTTTCTCCTATCTGTGGAACTCTTTATCTACCAACCTGTGCCAGTGCACTTCTCTCATTACTCCTATCTGTGGAACTCTTTATCTACCAACCTGTGCCAGTGCACTTTTCTCCATTCTCCTATCTGTGGAACTGTTTATCTACCAGCCTGTGCCAGTGCACTTCTCTCCTTTCTCCTATCTGTGGAACTGTTTATCTGCCAGCCTGTGCCAGTGCACTTCTCTCCTTTCTCCTATCTGTGGAACTCTTTATCTACCAGCCTGTGCCAGTGCACTTCTCTCCTTTCTCTTATCTGTGGAACTCTTTATCTACCAGCCTGTGCCAGTGCACTTCTCTCCTTTCTCCTATCTGTGGAACTCTTTATCTACCAGCCTGTGCCAGTGCACTTCTCTCCTTTCTCCTATCTGTGGAACTGTTTATCTGCCAGCCTGTGCCAGTGCACGTCTCTCATTACTCCTATCTGTGGAACTCTTTATCTACCAGCCTGTCCCAGTGCACTTCTCTCCTTTCTCCTATCTGTGGAATTCTTTATCTACCAGCCTGTGCCAGTGCACTTCTCTCCTTTCTCCTATCTGTGGAACTCTTTATCTACCAGCCTGTGCCAGTGCACTTCTCTCCTTTCTCCTATCTGTGGAACTGTTTATCTGCCAGCCTGTGCCAGTGCACGTCTCTCATTACTCCTATCTGTGGAACTCTTTATCTACCAGCCTGTGCCAGTGCACTTCTCTCCTTTCTCCTATCTGTGGAACTCTTTATCTACCAGCCTGTGCCAGTGCACTTCTCTCCTTTCTCCTATCTGTGGAACTGTTTATCTGCCAGCCTGTGCCAGTGCACGTCTCTCATTACTCCTATCTGTTGAACTCTTTATCTACCAGCCTGTGCCAGTGCACTTCTCTCCTTTCTCCTATCTGTGGAACTCTTTATCTACCAGCCTGTGCCAGTGCACTTCTCTCCTTTCTCCTATCTGTGGAACTCTTTATCTACCAGCCTGTGCCAGTGCACTTCTCTCATTACTCCTATCTGTGGAACTCTTTATCTACCAGCCTGTGCCAGTGCACTTCTCTCCTTTCTCCTATCTGTGGAACTCTTTATCTACCAGCCTGTGCCAGTGCACTTCTCTCATTACTCCTATCTGTGGAACTCTTTATCTACCAGCCTGTACCAGTGCACTTCTCTCCTTTCTCCTATCTGTGGAACTCTTTATCTAGTAGCCTGTGCCAGTGTACTTCTCTCCTTTCTCCTATATGTGGAACTCTTTATCTGCCAGCCTGTGCCAGTGCACTTCTCTCATTACTCCTGTCTGTGGAACTCTTTATCTACCAGCCTGTGCCAGTGCACTTCTCTCCTTTCTCCTATCTGTGGAACTGTTTATCTACCAGCCTGTGCCAGTGCACTTCTCTCCTTTTTCCTATCTGTGGAACTCTTTATCTACCAGCCTGTGCCAGTGCACTTCTCTCCTTTCTCCTATCTGTGGAACTCTTTATCTGCCAGCCTGTGCCAGTGCACTTCTCTCCTTTCTCCTATCTGTGGAACTCTTTATCTGCCAGCCTGTGCCAGTGCACTTCTCTCCTTTCTCCTATCTGTGGAACTCTTTATCTACCAGCCTGTGCCAGTGCACGTCTCTCATTTCTCCTATCTGTGGAACTCTTTATCTACCAGCCTGTGCCAGTGTACGTCTCTCATTTCTCCTATCTGTGGAACTCTTTATCTACCAGACTGTGCCAGTGCACGTCTCTCCTTTCTCCTATCTGTGGAACTCTTTATCTACTAGCCTGTGCCAGTGCACTTCTCTCCTTTCTCCTATCTGTGGAACTCTTTATCTGCCAGCCTGTGCCAGTGCACTTCTCTCCTTTCTCCTATCTGTGGAACTCTTTATCTGCCAGCCTGTGCCAGTGCACTTCTCTCCTTTCTCCTATCTGTGGAACTCTTTATCTACCAGCCTGTGCCAGTGCACGTCTCTCATTTCTCCTATCTGTGGAACTCTTTATCTACTAGCCTGTGCCAGTGCACTTCTCTCCTTTCTCCTATCTATGGAACTCTTTATCTACCAGCCTGTGCCAGTGCACGTCTCTCATTTCTCCTATCTGTGGAACTCTTTATCTACCAGCCTGTGCCAGTGCACGTCTCTCCTTTCTCCTATCTCTGGAACTCTTTATCTACTAGCCTGTGCCAGTGCACTTCTCTCATTACTCCTATCTGTGGAATTCTTTATCTACTAGCCTGTGCCAGTGCACTTCTCTCATTACTCCTATCTGTGGAACTCTTTATCTACCAGCCTGTGCCAGTGCACGTCTCTCATTACTCCTATCTGTGGAACTCTTTATCTACTAGTCTGTGCCAGTGCACTTCTCTCATTACTCCTATCTGTGGAACTCTTTATCTACTAGCCTGTGCCAGTGCACT
Organism: Rhinophrynus dorsalis; assembly: GCA_037306005.1. Taxonomy (NCBI): domain Eukaryota; kingdom Metazoa; phylum Chordata; class Amphibia; order Anura; family Rhinophrynidae; genus Rhinophrynus; species Rhinophrynus dorsalis. Next base: position 97,455 of record JBBDGT010000108.1, on the reverse strand, counting down.
TCTCTCATTACTCCTATCTGTGGAACTCTTTATCTACCAGCCTGTGCCAGTGCACGTCTCTCATTACTCCTATCTGTGGAACTCTTTATCTACCAGCCTGTGCCAGTGCACTTCTATCATTTCTCCTATCTGTGGAACTCTTTATCTGCCAGCCTGTGCCAGTGCACTTCTCTCATTACTCTTATCTGTGGAACTCTTTATCTACCAGCCTGTGCCAGTGCACTTCTCTCATTACTCCTATCTGTGGAACTCTTTATCTACCAGCCTGTGCCAGTGCACTTCTATCATTTCTCCTATCTGTGGAACTCTTTATCTGCCAGCCTGTGCCAGTGCACTTCTCTCATTACTCTTATCTGTGGAACTCTTTATCTACCAGCCTGTGCCAGTGCACTTCTCTCATTACTCCTATCTGTGGAACTCTTTATCTACCAGCCTGTGCCAGTGCACTTCTATCATTTCTCCTATCTGTGGAACTCTTTATCTGCCAGCCTGTGCCAGTGCACTTCTCTCATTACTCCTATCTGTGGAACTCTTTATCTACCAGCCTGTGCCAGTGCACTTCTATCATTTCTCCTATCTGTGGAACTCTTTATCTGCCAGCCTGTGCCAGTGCACTTCTCTCATTACTCTTATCTGTGGAACTCTTTATCTACCAGCCTGTGCCAGTGCACTTCTCTCCTTTCTCCTATCTGTGGAACTCTTTATCTACTAGCCTGTGCCAGTGCACGTCTCTCATTTCTCCTATCTGTGGAACTCTTTATCTACCAGCCTGTGCCAGTGCACGTCTCTCATTACTCCTATCTGTGGAACTGTTTATCTACTAGCCTATGCCAGTGCACTTCTCTCCTTTCTCCTATCTGTGGAACTCTTTATCTACTAGCCTGTGCCAGTGCACTTCTCTCCTTTCTCCTATCTGTGGAACTCTTTATCTACCAGCCTGTGCCAGTGCACTTCTCTCCTTTCTCCTATCTGTGGAACTCTTTATCTACTAGCCTGTGCCAGTGCACGTCTCTCATTTCTCCTATCTGTGGAACTCTTTATCTACCAGCCTGTGCCAGTGCACGTCTCTCATTACTCCTATCTGTGGAACTGTTTATCTACTAGCCTATGCCAGTGCACTTCTCTCCTTTCTCCTATCTGTGGAACTGTTTATCTACCAGCCTATGCCAGTGCACTTCTCTCCTTTCTCCTATCTGTGGAACTCTTTATCTACCAGCCTGTGCCAGTGCACTTCTCTCATTTCTCCTATCTGTGGAACTCTTTATCTACTAGCCTGTGCCAGTGCACGTCTCTCATTACTCCTGTCTGTGGAACTCTTTATCTACCAGCCTGTGCCAGTGCACTTCTCTCATTACTCCTATCTGTGGAACTCTTTATCTGCTAGCCTATGCCAGTGCACGTCTCTCATTACTCCTATCTGTGGAACTCTTTATCTACCAGCCTGTGCCAGTGCACTTCTCTCATTACTCCTATCTGTGGAACTCTTTATCTGCTAGCCTATGCCAGTGCACGTCTCTCATTACTCCTATCTGTGGAACTCTTTATCTACCAGCCTGTGCCAGTGCACGTCTCTCATTACTCCTATCTGTGGAACTCTTTATCTACTAGCCTCTGCCAGTGCACGTCTCTCATTACTCCTATCTGTGGAACTCTTTATCTACCAGCCTGTGCCAGTGCACTTCTCTCATTACTCCTATCTGTGGAACTCTTTATCTGCTAGCCTATGCCAGTGCACGTCTCTCATTACTCCTATCTGTGGAACTCTTTATCTACCAGCCTGTGCCAGTGCACTTCTATCATTTCTCCTATCTGTGGAACTCTTTATCTGCCAGCCTGTGCCAGTGCACTTCTCTCATTACTCTTATCTGTGGAACTCTTTATCTACCAGCCTGTGCCAGTGCACTTCTCTCATTACTCCTATCTGTGGAACTCTTTATCTACCAGCCTGTGCCAGTGCACTTCTATCATTTCTCCTATCTGTGGAACTCTTTATCTGCCAGCCTGTGCCAGTGCACTTCTCTCATTACTCTTATCTGTGGAACTCTTTATCTACCAGCCTGTGCCAGTGCACTTCTCTCATTACTCCTATCTGTGGAACTCTTTATCTACCAGCCTGTGCCAGTGCACTTCTATCATTTCTCCTATCTGTGGAACTCTTTATCTGCCAGCCTGTGCCAGTGCACTTCTCTCATTACTCCTATCTGTGGAACTCTTTATCTACCAGCCTGTGCCAGTGCACTTCTATCATTTCTCCTATCTGTGGAACTCTTTATCTGCCAGCCTGTGCCAGTGCACTTCTCTCATTACTCTTATCTGTGGAACTCTTTATCTACCAGCCTGTGCCAGTGCACTTCTCTCCTTTCTCCTATCTGTGGAACTCTTTATCTACTAGCCTGTGCCAGTGCACGTCTCTCATTTCTCCTATCTGTGGAACTCTTTATCTACCAGCCTGTGCCAGTGCACGTCTCTCATTACTCCTATCTGTGGAACTGTTTATCTACTAGCCTATGCCAGTGCACTTCTCTCCTTTCTCCTATCTGTGGAACTCTTTATCTACTAGCCTGTGCCAGTGCACTTCTCTCCTTTCTCCTATCTGTGGAACTCTTTATCTACCAGCCTGTGCCAGTGCACTTCTCTCCTTTCTCCTATCTGTGGAACTCTTTATCTACTAGCCTGTGCCAGTGCACGTCTCTCATTTCTCCTATCTGTGGAACTCTTTATCTACCAGCCTGTGCCAGTGCACGTCTCTCATTACTCCTATCTGTGGAACTGTTTATCTACTAGCCTATGCCAGTGCACTTCTCTCCTTTCTCCTATCTGTGGAACTGTTTATCTACCAGCCTATGCCAGTGCACTTCTCTCCTTTCTCCTATCTGTGGAACTCTTTATCTACCAGCCTGTGCCAGTGCACTTCTCTCATTTCTCCTATCTGTGGAACTCTTTATCTACTAGCCTGTGCCAGTGCACGTCTCTCATTACTCCTGTCTGTGGAACTCTTTATCTACCAGCCTGTGCCAGTGCACTTCTCTCATTACTCCTATCTGTGGAACTCTTTATCTGCTAGCCTATGCCAGTGCACGTCTCTCATTACTCCTATCTGTGGAACTCTTTATCTACCAGCCTGTGCCAGTGCACTTCTCTCATTACTCCTATCTGTGGAACTCTTTATCTGCTAGCCTATGCCAGTGCACGTCTCTCATTACTCCTATCTGTGGAACTCTTTATCCACCAGCCTGTGCCAGTGCACGTCTCTCATTACTCCTATCTGTGGAACTCTTTATCTACTAGCCTCTGCCAGTGCACGTCTCTCATTACTCCTATCTGTGGAACTCTTTATCTACCAGCCTGTGCCAGTGCACTTCTCTCATTACTCCTATCTGTGGAACTCTTTATCTGCTAGCCTATGCCAGTGCACGTCTCTCATTACTCCTATCTGTGGAACTCTTTATCTACCAGCCTGTGCCAGTGCACTTCTCTCATTACTCCTATCTGTGGAACTCTTTATCTGCTAGCCTATGCCAGTGCACGTCTCTCATTACTCCTATCTGTGGAACTCTTTATCTACCAGCCTGTGCCAGTGCACGTCTCTCATTACTCCTATCTGTGGAACTCTTTATCTACTAGCCTGTGCCAGTGCACTTCTATCATTTCTCCTATCTGTGGAACTCTTTATCTACTAGCCTGTGCCAGTGCACTTCTATCATTTCTCCTAGCTGTGGAACTCTTTATCTACCAGCCTGTGCCAGTGCACTTCTCTCCTTTCTCCTATCTGTGGAACTCTTTATCTACTAGCCTGTGCCAGTGCACGTCTCTCATTACTCCTAACTGTGGAAATCTTTATCTACCAGCCTGTGCCAGTGCACTTCTCTCATTACTCCTATCTGTGGAACTCTTTATCTACTAGCCTGTGCCAGTGCACTTCTCTCATTACTCCTCTCTGTGGAACTCTTTATCTACCAGCCTGTGCCAGTGCACTTCTCTCCTTTCTCCTATCTATGGAACTCTTTATCTACCGGCCTGTGCCAGTGCACGTCTCTCATTACTCCTATCTGTGGAACTCTTTATCTACCAGCCTGTGCCAGTGCACTTCTCTCCTTTCTCCTATCTGTGGAACTGTTTATCTGCCAGCCTGTGCCAGTGCACTTCTCTCCTTTCTCCTATCTGTGGAACTCTTTATCTACCAGCCTGTGCCAGTGCACGTCTCTCCTTTCTCCTATCTGTGGAACTCTTTATCTACCAGCCTGTGCCAGTGCACTTCTCTCCTTTCTCCTATATGTGGAACTCTTTATCTGCCAGCCTGTGCCATTGCACTTCTCTCATTACTCCTGTCTGTGGAACTCTTTATCTACCAGCCTGTGCCAGTTCACTTCTCTCCTTTCTCCTATCTGTGGAACTGTTTATCTACCAGCCTGTGCCAGTGCACTTCTCTCCTTTCTCCTATCTGTGGAACTCTTTATCTACCAGCCTGTGCCAGTGCACTTCTCTCCTTTCTCCTATCTGTGGAACTCTTTATCTACTAGCCTGTGCCAGTGCACTTCTCTCCTTTCTCCTATCTGTGGAACTCTTTATCTGCCAGCCTGTGCCAGTGCACTTCTCTCCTTTCTCCTATCTATGGAACTCTTTATCTGCCAGCCTGTGCCAGTGCACGTCTCTCATTACTCCTATCTGTGGAACTCTTTATCTACTAGCCTGTGCCAGTGCACTTCTCTCCTTTCTCCTATCTGTGGAACTCTTTATCTACCAGCCTGTGCCAGTGCACTTCTCTCATTACTCCTATCTGTGGAACTCTTTATCTACTAGCCTGTGCCAGTGCACGTCTCTCATTACTCCTGTCTGTGGAACTCTTTATCTACCAGCCTGTGCCAGTGCACTTCTCTCATTACTCCTATCTGTGGAACTCTTTATCTACTAGCCTGTGCCAGTGCACGTCTCTCATTACTCCTATCTGTAGAACTCTTTATCTACTAGCCTGTGCCAGTGCACTTCTCTCATTACTCCTATCTGTGGAACTGTTTATCTGCCAGCCTGTGCCAGTGCACGTCTCTCATTACTCCTATCTGTGGAACTCTTTATCTACTAGCCTGTGCCAGTGCACGTCTCTCATTACTCCTGTTTGTGGAACTCTTTATCTACCAGCCTGTGCCAGTGCACTTCTCTCCTTTCTCCTATCTGTGGAACTCTTTATCTACTAGCCTGTGCCAGTGCACGTCTCTCATTTCTCCTATCTGTGGAACTCTTTATCTACCAGCCTGTGCCAGTGCACGTCTCTCATTACTCCTATCTGTGGAACTCTTTATCTACTAGCCTGTGCCAGTGCACTTCTCTCCTTTCTCCTATCTGTGGAACTCTTTATCTACTAGCCTGTGCCAGTGCACGTCTCTCATTACTCCTATCTGTGGAACTCTTTATCTACTAGCCTGTGCCAGTGCACTTTTCTCCTTTCTCCTATCTGTGGAACTCTTTATCTACTAGCCTGTGCCAGTGCACGTCTCTCATTACTCCTATCTGTGGAACTCTTTATCTACTAGCCTGTGCCAGTGCACTTCTCTCATTACTCCTATCTGTGGAACTCTTTATCTACCAGCCTGTGCCAGTGCACTTCTCTCCTTTCTCCTATCTGTGGAACTCTTAATCTACCAACCTGTGCCAGTGCACTTCTCTCATTACTCCTATCTGTGGAACTGTTTATCTACCAGCCTGTGCCAGTGCACGTCTCTCATTACTCCTATCTGTGGAACTCTTTATCTACTAGCCTGTGCCAGTGCACTTTTCTCCTTTCTCCTATCTGTGGAACTCTTTATCTACCAACCTGTGCCAGTGCACGTCTCTCATTACTCCTATCTGTGGAACTCTTTATCTACTAGCCTGTGCCAGTGCACGTCTCTCATTTCTCCTATCTGTGGAACTCTTTATCTACCAGCCTGTGCCTGTGCACGTCTCTCATTACTCCTATCTGTGGAACTCTTTATCTACTAGCCTGTGCCAGTGCACTTCTCTCCTTTCTCCTATCTGTGGAACTCTTTATCTACTAGCCTGTGCCAGTGCACGTCTCTCATTACTCCTATCTGTGGAACTCTTTATCTACTAGCCTGTGCCAGTGCACTTTTCTCCTTTCTCCTATCTGTGGAACTCTTTATCTACCAGCCTGTGCCAGTGCACGTCTCTCATTACTCCTATCTGTGGAACTCTTTATCTACTAGCCTGTGCCAGTGCACGTCTCTCATTACTCCTATCTGTGGAACTCTTTATCTACCAGCCTGTGCCAGTGCACTTCTCTCCTTTCTCCTATCTGTGGAACTCTTTATCTACCAACCTGTGCCAGTGCACTTCTCTCATTACTCCTATCTGTGGAACTCTTTATCTACCAACCTGTGCCAGTGCACTTTTCTCCATTCTCCTATCTGTGGAACTGTTTATCTACCAGCCTGTGCCAGTGCACTTCTCTCCTTTCTCCTATCTGTGGAACTGTTTATCTGCCAGCCTGTGCCAGTGCACTTCTCTCCTTTCTCCTATCTGTGGAACTCTTTATCTACCAGCCTGTGCCAGTGCACTTCTCTCCTTTCTCCTATCTGTGGAACTCTTTATCTACCAGCCTGTGCCAGTGCACTTCTCTCCTTTCTCCTATCTGTGGAACTCTTTATCTACCAGCCTGTGCCAGTGCACTTCTCTCCTTTCTCCTATCTGTGGAACTGTTTATCTGCCAGCCTGTGCCAGTGCACGTCTCTCATTACTCCTATCTGTGGAACTCTTTATCTACCAGCCTGTCCCAGTGCACTTCTCTCCTTTCTCCTATCTGTGGAACTCTTTATCTACCAGCCTGTGCCAGTGCACTTCTCTCCTTTCTCCTATCTGTGGAACTCTTTATCTACCAGCCTGTGCCAGTGCACTTCTCTCCTTTCTCCTATCTGTGGAACTGTTTATCTGCCAGCCTGTGCCAGTGCACGTCTCTCATTACTCCTATCTGTGGAACTCTTTATCTACCAGCCTGTGCCAGTGCACTTCTCTCCTTTCTCCTATCTGTGGAACTCTTTATCTACCAGCCTGTGCCAGTGCACTTCTCTCCTTTCTCCTATCTGTGGAACTGTTTATCTGCCAGCCTGTGCCAGTGCACGTCTCTCATTACTCCTATCTGTTGAACTCTTTATCTACCAGCCTGTGCCAGTGCACTTCTCTCCTTTCTCCTATCTGTGGAACTCTTTATCTACCAGCCTGTGCCAGTGCACTTCTCTCCTTTCTCCTATCTGTGGAACTCTTAATCTACCAACCTGTGCCAGTGCACTTCTCTCATTACTCCTATCTGTGGAACTGTTTATCTACCAGCCTGTGCCAGTGCACGTCTCTCATTACTCCTATCTGTGGAACTCTTTATCTACTAGCCTGTGCCAGTGCACTTTTCTCCTTTCTCCTATCTGTGGAACTCTTTATCTACCAACCTGTGCCAGTGCACGTCTCTCATTACTCCTATCTGTGGAACTCTTTATCTACTAGCCTGTGCCAGTGCACGTCTCTCATTTCTCCTATCTGTGGAACTCTTTATCTACCAGCCTGTGCCAGTGCACGTCTCTCATTACTCCTATCTGTGGAACTCTTTATCTACTAGCCTGTGCCAGTGCACTTCTCTCCTTTCTCCTATCTGTGGAACTCTTTATCTACTAGCCTGTGCCAGTGCACGTCTCTCATTACTCCTATCTGTGGAACTCTTTATCTACTAGCCTGTGCCAGTGCACTTTTCTCCTTTCTCCTATCTGTGGAACTCTTTATCTACCAGCCTGTGCCAGTGCACGTCTCTCATTACTCCTATCTGTGGAACTCTTTATCTACTAGCCTGTGCCAGTGCACGTCTCTCATTACTCCTATCTGTGGAACTCTTTATCTACCAGCCTGTGCCAGTGCACTTCTCTCCTTTCTCCTATCTGTGGAACTCTTTATCTACCAACCTGTGCCAGTGCACTTCTCTCATTACTCCTATCTGTGGAACTCTTTATCTACCAACCTGTGCCAGTGCACTTTTCTCCATTCTCCTATCTGTGGAACTGTTTATCTACCAGCCTGTGCCAGTGCACTTCTCTCCTTTCTCCTATCTGTGGAACTGTTTATCTGCCAGCCTGTGCCAGTGCACTTCTCTCCTTTCTCCTATCTGTGGAACTCTTTATCTACCAGCCTGTGCCAGTGCACTTCTCTCCTTTCTCCTATCTGTGGAACTCTTTATCTACCAGCCTGTGCCAGTGCACTTCTCTCCTTTCTCCTATCTGTGGAACTCTTTATCTACCAGCCTGTGCCAGTGCACTTCTCTCCTTTCTCCTATCTGTGGAACTGTTTATCTGCCAGCCTGTGCCAGTGCACGTCTCTCATTACTCCTATCTGTGGAACTCTTTATCTACCAGCCTGTCCCAGTGCACTTCTCTCCTTTCTCCTATCTGTGGAACTCTTTATCTACCAGCCTGTGCCAGTGCACTTCTCTCCTTTCTCCTATCTGTGGAACTCTTTATCTACCAGCCTGTGCCAGTGCACTTCTCTCCTTTCTCCTATCTGTGGAACTGTTTATCTGCCAGCCTGTGCCAGTGCACGTCTCTCATTACTCCTATCTGTGGAACTCTTTATCTACCAGCCTGTGCCAGTGCACTTCTCTCCTTTCTCCTATCTGTGGAACTCTTTATCTACCAGCCTGTGCCAGTGCACTTCTCTCCTTTCTCCTATCTGTGGAACTGTTTATCTGCCAGCCTGTGCCAGTGCACGTCTCTCATTACTCCTATCTGTTGAACTCTTTATCTACCAGCCTGTGCCAGTGCACTTCTCTCCTTTCTCCTATCTGTGGAACTCTTTATCTACCAGCCTGTGCCAGTGCACTTCTCTCCTTTCTCCTATCTGTGGAACTCTTTATCTACCAGCCTGTGCCAGTGCACTTCTCTCATTACTCCTATCTGTGGAACTCTTTATCTACCAGACTGTGCCAGTGCACTTCTCTCCTTTCTCCTATCTGTGGAACTCTTTATCTACCAGCCTGTGCCAGTGCACTTCTCTCATTACTCCTATCTGTGGAACTCTTTATCTACCAGCCTGTACCAGTGCACTTCTCTCCTTTCTCCTATCTGTGGAACTCTTTATCTAGTAGCCTGTGCCAGTGTACTTCTCTCCTTTCTCCTATATGTGGAACTCTTTATCTGCCAGCCTGTGCCAGTGCACTTCTCTCATTACTCCTGTCTGTGGAACTCTTTATCTACCAGCCTGTGCCAGTGCACTTCTCTCCTTTCTCCTATCTGTGGAACTGTTTATCTACCAGCCTGTGCCAGTGCACTTCTCTCCTTTCTCCTATCTGTGGAACTCTTTATCTACCAGCCTGTGCCAGTGCACTTTTCTCCTTTCTCCTATCTGTGGAACTCTTTATCTGCCAGCCTGTGCCAGTGCACTTCTCTCCTTTCTCCTATCTGTGGAACTCTTTATCTGCCAGCCTGTGCCAGTGCACTTCTCTCCTTTCTCCTATCTGTGGAACTCTTTATCTACCAGCCTGTGCCAGTGCACGTCTCTCATTTCTCCTATCTGTGGAACTCTTTATCTACCAGCCTGTGCCAGTGCACGTCTCTCATTTCTCCTATCTGTGGAACTCTTTATCTACCAGCCTGTGCCAGTGCACGTCTCTCCTTTCTCCTATCTGTGGAACTCTTTATCTACTAGCCTGTGCCAGTGCACTTCTCTCCTTTCTCCTATCTGTGGAACTCTTTATCTGCCAGCCTGTGCCAGTGCACTTCTCTCCTTTCTCCTATCTGTGGAACTCTTTATCTGCCAGCCTGTGCCAGTGCACTTCTCTCCTTTCTCCTATCTGTGGAACTCTTTATCTACCAGCCTGTGCCAGTGCACGTCTCTCATTTCTCCTATCTGTGGAACTCTTTATCTACTAGCCTGTGCCAGTGCACTTCTCTCCTTTCTCCTATCTATGGAACTCTTTATCTACCAGCCTGTGCCAGTGCACGTCTCTCATTTCTCCTATCTGTGGAACTCTTTATCTACCAGCCTGTGCCAGTGCACGTCTCTCCTTTCTCCTATCTGTGGAACTCTTTATCTACTAGCCTGTGCCAGTGCACTTCTCTCATTACTCCTATCTGTGGAACTCTTTATCTACTAGCCTGTGCCAGTGCACTTCTCTCATTACTCCTATCTGTGGAACTCTTTATCTACCAGCCTGTGCCAGTGCACGTCTCTCATTACTCCTATCTGTGGAACTCTTTATCTACTAGTCTGTGCCAGTGCACTTCTCTCATTACTCCTATCTGTGGAACTCTTTATCTACTAGCCTGTGCCAGTGCACTTCTCTCATTACTCCTATCTGTGGAACTCTTTATCTACCAGCCTGTGCCAGTGCACGTCTCTCATTACTCCTATCTGTGGAACTCTTTATCTACCAGCCTGTGCCAGTGCACTTCTATCATTTCTCCTATCTGTGGAACTCTTTATCTGCCAGCCTGTGCCAGTGCACTTCTCTCATTACTCTTATCTGTGGAACTCTTTATCTACCAGCCTGTGCCAGTGCACTTCTCTCATTACTCCTATCTGTGGAACTCTTTATCTACCAGCCTGTGCCAGTGCACTTCTATCATTTCTCCTATCTGTGGAACTCTTTATCTGCCAGCCTGTGCCAGTGCACTTCTCTCATTACTCTTATCTGTGGAACTCTTTATCTACCAGCCTGTGCCAGTGCACTTCTCTCATTACTCCTATCTGTGGAACTCTTTATCTACCAGCCTGTGCCAGTGCACTTCTATCATTTCTCCTATCTGTGGAACTCTTTATCTGCCAGCCTGTGCCAGTGCACTTCTCTCATTACTCCTATCTGTGGAACTCTTTATCTACCAGCCTGTGCCAGTGCACTTCTATCATTTCTCCTATCTGTGGAACTCTTTATCTGCCAGCCTGTGCCAGTGCACTTCTCTCATTACTCTTATCTGTGGAACTCTTTATCTACCAGCCTGTGCCAGTGCACTTCTCTCCTTTCTCCTATCTGTGGAACTCTTTATCTACTAGCCTGTGCCAGTGCACGTCTCTCATTTCTCCTATCTGTGGAACTCTTTATCTACCAGCCTGTGCCAGTGCACGTCTCTCATTACTCCTATCTGTGGAACTGTTTATCTACTAGCCTATGCCAGTGCACTTCTCTCCTTTCTCCTATCTGTGGAACTCTTTATCTACTAGCCTGTGCCAGTGCACTTCTCTCCTTTCTCCTATCTGTGGAACTCTTTATCTACCAGCCTGTGCCAGTGCACTTCTCTCCTTTCTCCTATCTGTGGAACTCTTTATCTACTAGCCTGTGCCAGTGCACGTCTCTCATTTCTCCTATCTGTGGAACTCTTTATCTACCAGCCTGTGCCAGTGCACGTCTCTCATTACTCCTATCTGTGGAACTGTTTATCTACTAGCCTATGCCAGTGCACTTCTCTCCTTTCTCCTATCTGTGGAACTGTTTATCTACCAGCCTATGCCAGTGCACTTCTCTCCTTTCTCCTATCTGTGGAACTCTTTATCTACCAGCCTGTGCCAGTGCACTTCTCTCATTTCTCCTATCTGTGGAACTCTTTATCTACTAGCCTGTGCCAGTGCACGTCTCTCATTACTCCTATCTGTGGAACTCTTTATCTACCAGCCTGTGCCAGTGCACTTCTCTCATTACTCCTATCTGTGGAACTCTTTATCTGCTAGCCTATGCCAGTGCACGTCTCTCATTACTCCTATCTGTGGAACTCTTTATCTACCAGCCTGTGCCAGTGCACTTCTCTCATTACTCCTATCTGTGGAACTCTTTATCTGCTAGCCTATGCCAGTGCACGTCTCTCATTACTCCTATCTGTGGAACTCTTTATCTACCAGCCTGTGCCAGTGCACGTCTCTCATTACTCCTATCTGTGGAACTCTTTATCTACTAGCCTGTGCCAGTGCACGTCTCTCATTACTCCTATCTGTGGAACTCTTTATCTACCAGCCTGTGCCAGTGCACTTCTCTCATTACTCCTATCTGTGGAACTCTTTATCTGCTAGCCTATGCCAGTGCACGTCTCTCATTACTCCTATCTGTGGAACTCTTTATCTACCAGCCTGTGCCAGTGCACTTCTCTCATTACTCCTATCTGTGGAACTCTTTATCTGCTAGCCTATGCCAGTGCACGTCTCTCATTACTCCTATCTGTGGAACTCTTTATCTACCAGCCTGTGCCAGTGCACGTCTCTCATTACTCCTATCTGTGGAACTCTTTATCTACTAGCCTGTGCCAGTGCACTTCTATCATTTCTCCTATCTGTGGAACTCTTTATCTACTAGCCTGTGCCAGTGCACTTCTATCATTTCTCCTAGCTGTGGAACTCTTTATCTACCAGCCTGTGCCAGTGCACTTCTCTCCTTTCTCCTATCTGTGGAACTCTTTATCTACTAGCCTGTGCCAGTGCACGTCTCTCATTACTCCTAACTGTGGAAATCTTTATCTACCAGCCTGTGCCAGTGCACTTCTCTCATTACTCCTATCTGTGGAACTCTTTATCTGCTAGCCTGTGCCAGTGCACGTCTCTCATTACTCCTATCTGTGGAACTCTTTATCTACTAGCCTGTGCCAGTGCACGTCTCTCATTACTCCTATCTGTGGAACTCTTTATCTACCAGCCTGTGCCAGTGCACTTCCCTCCTTTCTCCTATCTGTGGAACTCTTTATCTACCAGCCTGTGCCAGTGCACTTCTCTCATTACTCCTATCTGTGGAACTCTTTATCTACCAGCCTGTGCCAGTGCACGTCTCTCATTACTCCTATCTGTGGAACTCTTTATCTACCAGCCTGTGCCAGTGCACGTCTCTCATTACTCCTATCTGTGGAACTCTTTATCTACCAGCCTGTGCCAGTGCACTTTTCTCCTTTCTCCTATCTGTGGAACTCTTTATCTACCGGCCTGTGCCAGTGCACGTCTCTCATTACTCCTATCTGTGGAACTCTTTATCTACCAGCCTGTGCCAGTGCACTTTTCTCCTTTCTCCTATCTGTGGAACTCTTTATCTACCGGCCTGTGACAGTGCACGTCTCTCATTACTCCTATCTGTGGAACTCTTTATCTACCAGCCTGTGCCAGTGCACTTCTCTCCTTTCTCCTATCTGTGGAACTCTTTATCTACTAGCCTGTGCCAGTGCACTTCTCTCATTACTCCTCTCTGTGGAACTCTTTATCTACCAGCCTGTGCCAGTGCACTTCTCTCCTTTCTCCTATCTGTGGAACTCTTTATCTACCAGCCTGTGCCAGTGCACTTCTCTCCTTTCTCCTATCTGTGGAACTGTTTATCTGCCAGCCTGTGCCAGTGCACGTCTCTCATTACTCCTATCTGTGGAACTCTTTATCTACCAGCCTGTCCCAGTGCACTTCTCTCCTTTCTCCTATCTGTGGAACTCTTTATCTACCAGCCTGTGCCAGTGCACTTCTCTCCTTTCTCCTATCTGTGGAACTCTTTATCTACCAGCCTGTGCCAGTGCACTTCTCTCCTTTCTCCTATCTGTGGAACTGTTTATCTGCCAGCCTGTGCCAGTGCACGTCTCTCATTACTCCTATCTGTGGAACTCTTTATCTACCAGCCTGTGCCAGTGCACTTCTCTCCTTTCTCCTATCTGTGGAACTCTTTATCTACCAGCCTGTGCCAGTGCACTTCTCTCCTTTCTCCTATCTGTGGAACTGTTTATCTGCCAGCCTGTGCCAGTGCACGTCTCTCATTACTCCTATCTGTTGAACTCTTTATCTACCAGCCTGTGCCAGTGCACTTCTCTCCTTTCTCCTATCTGTGGAACTCTTTATCTACCAGCCTGTGCCAGTGCACTTCTCTCCTTTCTCCTATCTGTGGAACTCTTTATCTACCAGCCTGTGCCAGTGCACTTCTCTCATTACTCCTATCTGTGGAACTCTTTATCTACCAGACTGTGCCAGTGCACTTCTCTCCTTTCTCCTATCTGTGGAACTCTTTATCTACCAGCCTGTGCCAGTGCACTTCTCTCATTACTCCTATCTGTGGAACTCTTTATCTACCAGCCTGTACCAGTGCACTTCTCTCCTTTCTCCTATCTGTGGAACTCTTTATCTAGTAGCCTGTGCCAGTGTACTTCTCTCCTTTCTCCTATATGTGGAACTCTTTATCTGCCAGCCTGTGCCAGTGCACTTCTCTCATTACTCCTGTCTGTGGAACTCTTTATCTACCAGCCTGTGCCAGTGCACTTCTCTCCTTTCTCCTATCTGTGGAACTGTTTATCTACCAGCCTGTGCCAGTGCACTTCTCTCCTTTCTCCTATCTGTGGAACTCTTTATCTACCAGCCTGTGCCAGTGCACTTTTCTCCTTTCTCCTATCTGTGGAACTCTTTATCTGCCAGCCTGTGCCAGTGCACTTCTCTCCTTTCTCCTATCTGTGGAACTCTTTATCTGCCAGCCTGTGCCAGTGCACTTCTCTCCTTTCTCCTATCTGTGGAACTCTTTATCTACCAGCCTGTGCCAGTGCACGTCTCTCATTTCTCCTATCTGTGGAACTCTTTATCTACCAGCCTGTGCCAGTGCACGTCTCTCATTTCTCCTATCTGTGGAACTCTTTATCTACCAGACTGTGCCAGTGCACGTCTCTCCTTTCTCCTATCTGTGGAACTCTTTATCTACTAGCCTGTGCCAGTGCACTTCTCTCCTTTCTCCTATCTGTGGAACTCTTTATCTGCCAGCCTGTGCCAGTGCACTTCTCTCCTTTCTCCTATCTGTGGAACTCTTTATCTGCCAGCCTGTGCCAGTGCACTTCTCTCCTTTCTCCTATCTGTGGAACTCTTTATCTACCAGCCTGTGCCAGTGCACGTCTCTCATTTCTCCTATCTGTGGAACTCTTTATCTACTAGCCTGTGCCAGTGCACTTCTCTCCTTTCTCCTATCTATGGAACTCTTTATCTACCAGCCTGTGCCAGTGCACGTCTCTCATTTCTCCTATCTGTGGAACTCTTTATCTACCAGCCTGTGCCAGTGCACGTCTCTCCTTTCTCCTATCTGTGGAACTCTTTATCTACTAGCCTGTGCCAGTGCACTTCTCTCATTACTCCTATCTGTGGAACTCTTTATCTACTAGCCTGTGCCAGTGCACTTCTCTCATTACTCCTATCTGTGGAACTCTTTATCTACCAGCCTGTGCCAGTGCACGTCTCTCATTACTCCTATCTGTGGAACTCTTTATCTACTAGTCTGTGCCAGTGCACTTCTCTCATTACTCCTATCTGTGGAACTCTTTATCTACTAGCCTGTGCCAGTGCACTTCTCTCATTACTCCTATCTGTGGAACTCATTATCTACCAGCCTGTGCCAGTGCACGTCTCTCATTACTCCTATCTGTGGAACTCTTTATCTACCAGCCTGTGCCAGTGCACTTCTATCATTTCTCCTATCTGTGGAACTCTTTATCTGCCAGCCTGTGCCAGTGCACTTCTCTCATTACTCTTATCTGTGGAACTCTTTATCTACCAGCCTGTGCCAGTGCACTTCTCTCATTACTCCTATCTGTGGAACTCTTTATCTACCAGCCTGTGCCAGTGCACTTCTATCATTTCTCCTATCTGTGGAACTCTTTATCTGCCAGCCTGTGCCAGTGCACTTCTCTCATTACTCTTATCTGTGGAACTCTTTATCTACCAGCCTGTGCCAGTGCACTTCTCTCATTACTCCTATCTGTGGAACTCTTTATCTACCAGCCTGTGCCAGTGCACTTCTATCATTTCTCCTATCTGTGGAACTCTTTATCTGCCAGCCTGTGCCAGTGCACTTCTCTCATTACTCCTATCTGTGGAACTCTTTATCTACCAGCCTGTGCCAGTGCACTTCTATCATTTCTCCTATCTGTGGAACTCTTTATCTGCCAGCCTGTGCCAGTGCACTTCTCTCATTACTCTTATCTGTGGAACTCTTTATCTACCAGCCTGTGCCAGTGCACTTCTCTCCTTTCTCCTATCTGTGAAACTCTTTATCTACTAGCCTGTGCCAGTGCACGTCTCTCATTTCTCCTATCTGTGGAACTCTTTATCTACCAGCCTGTGCCAGTGCACGTCTCTCATTACTCCTATCTGTGGAACTGTTTATCTACTAGCCTATGCCAGTGCACTTCTCTCCTTTCTCCTATCTGTGGAACTCTTTATCTACTAGCCTGTGCCAGTGCACTTCTCTCCTTTCTCCTATCTGTGGAACTCTTTATCTACCAGCCTGTGCCAGTGCACTTCTCTCCTTTCTCCTATCTGTGGAACTCTTTATCTACTAGCCTGTGCCAGTGCACGTCTCTCATTTCTCCTATCTGTGGAACTCTTTATCTACCAGCCTGTGCCAGTGCACGTCTCTCATTACTCCTATCTGTGGAACTGTTTATCTACTAGCCTATGCCAGTGCACTTCTCTCCTTTCTCCTATCTGTGGAACTGTTTATCTACCAGCCTATGCCAGTGCACTTCTCTCCTTTCTCCTATCTGTGGAACTCTTTATCTACCAGCCTGTGCCAGTGCACTTCTCTCATTTCTCCTATCTGTGGAACTCTTTATCTACTAGCCTGTGCCAGTGCACGTCTCTTATTACTCCTATCTGTGGAACTCTTTATCTACCAGCCTGTGCCAGTGCACTTCTCTCATTACTCCTATCTGTGGAACTCTTTATCTGCTAGCCTATGCCAGTGCACGTCTCTCATTACTCCTATCTGTGGAACTCTTTATCTACCAGCCTGTGCCAGTGCACTTCTCTCATTACTCCTATCTGTGGAACTCTTTATCTGCTAGCCTATGCCAGTGCACGTCTCTCATTACTCCTATCTGTGGAACTCTTTATCTACCAGCCTGTGCCAGTGCACGTCTCTCATTACTCCTATCTGTGGAACTCTTTATCTACTAGCCTGTGCCAGTGCACGTCTCTCATTACTCCTATCTGTGGAACTCTTTATCTACCAGCCTGTGCCAGTGCACTTCTCTCATTACTCCTATCTGTGGAACTCTTTATCTGCTAGCCTATGCCAGTGCACGTCTCTCATTACTCCTATCTGTGGAACTCTTTATCTACCAGCCTGTGCCAGTGCACTTCTCTCATTACTCCTATCTGTGGAACTCTTTATCTGCTAGCCTATGCCAGTGCACGTCTCTCATTACTCCTATCTGTGGAACTCTTTATCTACCAGCCTGTGCCAGTGCACGTCTCTCATTACTCCTATCTGTGGAACTCTTTATCTACTAGCCTGTGCCAGTGCACTTCTATCATTTCTCCTATCTGTGGAACTCTTTATCTACTAGCCTGTGCCAGTGCACTTCTATCATTTCTCCTAGCTGTGGAACTCTTTATCTACCAGCCTGTGCCAGTGCACTTCTCTCCTTTCTCCTATCTGTGGAACTCTTTATCTACTAGCCTGTGCCAGTGCACGTCTCTCATTACTCCTAACTGTGGAAATCTTTATCTACCAGCCTGTGCCAGTGCACTTCTCTCATTACTCCTATCTGTGGAACTCTTTATCTGCTAGCCTGTGCCAGTGCACGTCTCTCATTACTCCTATCTGTGGAACTCTTTATCTACTAGCCTGTGCCAGTGCACGTCTCTCATTACTCCTATCTGTGGAACTCTTTATCTACCAGCCTGTGCCAGTGCACTTCCCTCCTTTCTCCTATCTGTGGAACTCTTTATCTACCAGCCTGTGCCAGTGCACTTCTCTCATTACTCCTATCTGTGGAACTCTTTATCTACCAGCCTGTGCCAGTGCACGTCTCTCATTACTCCTATCTGTGGAACTCTTTATCTACCAGCCTGTGCCAGTGCACGTCTCTCATTACTCCTATCTGTGGAACTCTTTATCTACCAGCCTGTGCCAGTGTACTTTTCTCCTTTCTCCTATCTGTGGAACTCTTTATCTACCGGCCTGTGCCAGTGCACGTCTCTCATTACTCCTATCTGTGGAACTCTTTATCTACCAGCCTGTGCCAGTGCACTTTTCTCCTTTCTCCTATCTGTGGAACTCTTTATCTACCGGCCTGTGACAGTGCACGTCTCTCATTACTTCTATCTGTGGAACTGTTTATCTACCAGCCTGTGCCAGTGCACGTCTCTCATTTCTCCTATCTGTGGAACTGTTTATCTACCAGCCTGTGCCAGTGCACGTCTCTCATTACTCCTATCTGTGGAACTCTTTATCTACTAGCCTGTGCCAGTGCACGTCTCTCATTACTCCTATCTGTGGAACTCTTTATCTACCAGCCTGTGCCAGTGCACGTCTCTCATTACTCCTATCTGTGGAACTCTTTATCTACCAGCCTGTGCCAGTGCACGTCTCTCATTACTCCTATCTGTGGAACTCTTTATCTACTAGCCTGTGCCAGTGCACGTCTCTCATTACTCCTATCTGTGGAACTCTTTATCTACCAGCCTGTGCCAGTGCACTTCTCTCCTTTTTCCTATCTGTGGAACTCTTTATCTACTAGCCTGTGCCAGTGCACTTCTCTCATTACTCCTCTCTGTGGAACTCTTTATCTACCAGCCTGTGCCAGTGCACTTCTCTCCTTTCTCCTATCTATGGAACTCTTTATCTACCGGCCTGTGCCAGTGCACGTCTCTCATTACTCCTATCTGTGGAACTCTTTATCTACCAGCCTGTGCCAGTGCACTTCTCTCCTTTCTCCTATCTGTGGAACTGTTTATCTACCAGCCTGTGCCAGTGCACTTCTCTTCTTTCTCCTATCTGTGGAACTCTTTATCTACCAGCCTGTGCCAGTGCACTTCTCTCCTTTCTCCTATATGTGGAACTCTTTATCTGCCAGCCTGTGCCAGTGCACTTCTCTCCTTTCTCCTATCTGTGGAACTCTTTATCTACCAGCCTGTGCCAGTGCACTTCTCTCCTTTCTCCTATCTGTGGAACTCTTTATCTACCAGCCTGTGCCAGTGCACTTCTCTCCTTTCTCCTATATGTGGAACTCTTTATCTGCCAGCCTGTGCCAGTGCACTTCTCTCATTACTCCTGTCTGTGGAACTCTTTATCTACCAGCCTGTGCCAGTGCACTTCTCTCCTTTCTCCTATCTGTGGAACTGTTTATCTACCAGCCTGTGCCAGTGCACTTCTCTCCTTTCTCCTATCTGTGGAACTCTATATCTACCAGCCTGTGCCAGTGCACTTCTCTCCTTTCTCCTATCTGTGGAACTCTTTATCTGCCAGCCTGTGCCAGTGCACTTCTCTCCTTTCTCCTATCTATGGAACTCTTTATCTACTAGCCTGTGCCAGTGCACTTCTCTCCTTTCTCCTATCTGTGGAACTCTTTATCTGCCAGCCTGTGCCAGTGCACGTCTCTCATTACTCCTATCTGTGGAACTCTTTATCTACTAGCCTGTGCCAGTGCACTTCTCTCCTTTCTCCTATCTGTGGAACTGTTTATCTACTAGCCTGTGCCAGTGCACTTCTCTCATTACTCCTATCTGTGGAACTCTTTATCTACTAGCCTGTGCCAGTGCACGTCTCTCATTACTCCTGTCTGTGGAACTCTTTATCTACTAGCCTGTGCCAGTGCACTTCTCTCATTACTCCTATCTGTGGAACTGTTTATCTGCCAGCCTGTGCCAGTGCACGTCTCTCAATACTCCTATCTGTGGAACTCTTTATCTACTAGCCTGTGCCAGTGCACGTCTCTCATTACTCCTGTCTGTGGAACTCTTTATCTACCAGCCTGTGCCAGTGCACTTCTCTCCTTTCTCCTATCTGTGGAACTCTTTATCTACTAGCCTGTGCCAGTGCACGTCTCTCATTTCTCCTATCTGTGGAACTCTTTATCTACCAGCCTGTGCCAGTGCACGTCTCTCATTACTCCTATCTGTGGAACTCTTTATCTACTAGCCTGTGCCTGTGCACTTCTCTCATTACTCCTATCTGTGGAACTCTTTATCTACTAGCCTGTGCCAGTGCACGTCTCTCATTACTCCTATCTGTGGAACTCTTTATCTACTAGCCTGTGCCAGTGCACTTTTCTCCTTTCTCCTATCTGTGGAACTCTTTATCTAGTAGCCTGTGCCAGTGCATGTCTCTCATTACTCCTATCTGTGGAACTCTTTATCTACCAGCCTGTGCCAGTGCACGTCTCTCATTACTCCTATCTGTGGAACTCTTTATCTACCAGCCTGTGCCAGTGCACGTCTCTCATTACTCCTATCTGTGGAACTCTTTATCTACCAGCCTGTGCCAGTGCACGTCTCTCATTACTCCTATCTGTGGAACTCTTTATCTACTAGCCTGTGCCAGTGCACTTCTCTCATTACTCCTATCTGTGGAACTCTTTATCTACCAGCCTGTGCCAGTGCACTTTTCTCCTTTCTCCTATCTGTGGAACTCTTTATCTACTAGCCTGTGCCAGTGCACGTCTCTCATTACTCCTATCTGTGGAACTCTTTATCTACTAGCCTGTGCCAGAGCACTTCTCTCATTACTCCTATCTGTGGAACTCTTTATCTACCAGCCTGTGCCAGTGCACTTCTCTCCTTTCTCCTATCTGTGGAACTCTTTATCTACCAGCCTGTGCCAGTGCACTTCTCTCCTTTCTCCTATCTGTGGAACTCTTTATCTGCCAGCCTGTGCCAGTGCACTTCTCTCCTTTCTCCTATCTGTGGAACTCTTTATCTGCCAGCCTGTGCCAGTGCACTTCTCTCCTTTCTCCTATCTGTGGAACTCTTTATCTACTAGCCTGTGCCAGTGCACGTCTCTCATTACTCCTATCTGTGGAACTCTTTATCTACTAGCCTGTGCCAGTGCACTTCTCTCCTTTCTCCTATCTGTGGAACTCTTTATCTACCAGCCTGTGCCAGTGCACTTCTCTCCTTTCTCCTATCTGTGGAACTCTTTATCTGCCAGCCTGTGCCAGTGCACTTCTCTCCTTTCTCCTATCTGTGGAACTCTTTATCTGCCAGCCTGTGCCAGTGCACTTCTCTCCTTTCTCCTATCTGTGGAACTCTTTATCTGCCAGCCTGTGCCAGTGCACTTTTCTCCTTTCTCCTATCTGTGGAACTGTTTATCTACCAGCCTGTGCCAGTGCACTTCTCTCCTTTCTCCAATCTGTGGAACTCTTTATCTACAAGCCTGTGCCAGTGCACGTCTCTCATTACTCCTATCTGTGGAACTCTTTATCTACCAGCCTGTGCCAGTGCACATCTCTCATTACTCCTATCTGTGGAACTCTTTATCTACTAGCCTGTGCCAGTGCACTTTTCTCCTTTCTCCTATCTGTGGAACTGTTTATCTACCAGCCTGTGCCAGTGCACTTCTCTCCTTTCTCCTATCTGTGGAACTCTTTATCTACCAGCCTGTGCCAGTGAACTTCTCTCATTACTCCTATCTGTGGAACTCTTTATCTACCAGCCTGTGCCAGTGCACTTCTCTCCTTTCTCCTATCTGTGGAACTCTTTATCTAGTAGCCTGTGCCAATGCACGTCTCTCATTACTCCTATCTGTGGAACTCTTTATCTACCAGCCTGTGCCAGTGCACGTCTCTCCTTTCTCCTATCTGTGGAACTCTTTATCTACTAGCCTGTGCCAGTGCACTTTTCTCCTTTCTCCTATCTGTGGAACTCTTTATCTACTAGCCTGTGCCAGTGCACGTCTCTCATTACTCCTATCTGTGGAACTCTTTATCTACCAGCCTGTGCCGGTGCACTTCTCTCCTTTCTCCTATCTGTGGAACTCTTTATCTGCTAGCCTGTGCCAGTGCACTTCTCTCATTACTCCTATCTGTGGAACTCTTTATCTACTAGCCTGTGCCAGTGCACGTCTCTCATTACTCCTATCTGTGGAACTCTTTATCTACCAGCCTGTGCCAGTGCACTTCTCTCCTTTCTCCTATCTGTGGAACTCTTTATCTGCTAGCCTGTGCCAGTGCACTTCTCTCATTACTCCTATCTGTGGAACTGTTTATCTACCAGCCTGTGCCAGTGCACTTCTCTCATTACTCCTATCTGTGGAACTGTTTATCTACTAGCCTGTGCCAGTGCACGTCTCTCATTACTCCTATCTGTGGAACTCTTTATCTACTAGCCTGTGCCAGTGCATGTCTCTCATTACTCCTATCTGTGGAACTCTTTATCTACTAGCCTGTGCCAGTGCACGTCTCTCATTACTCCTATCTGTGGAACTCTTTATCTACCAGCCTGTGCCAGTGCACGTCTCTCATTACTCCTATTTGTGGAACTCTTTATCTACCAGCCTGTGCCAGTGCACTTCTCTCCTTTCTCCTATCTGTGGAACTCTTTATCTACTAGCCTGTGCCAGTGCATGTCTCTCATTACTCCTATCTGTGGAACTCTTTATCTACCAGCCTGTGACAGTGCACTTCTCTCCTTTCTCCTATCTGTGGAACTCTTTATCTACTAGCCTGTGCCAGTGCACGTCTCTCATTACTCCTATCTGTGGAACTGTTTATCTACTAGCCTGTGCCAGTGCACGTCTCTCCTTTCTCCTATCTGTGGAGCTCTTTATCTACTAGCCTGTGCCAGTGCACGTCTCTCATTACTCCTATCTGTGGAACTCTTTATCTACTAGCCTGTGCCAGTGCACTTCTCTCATTACTCCTATCTGTGGAACTCTTTATCTACCAGCCTGTGCCAGTGCACGTCTCTCATTACTCCTATCTATGGAACTCTTTATCTACTAGCCTGTGCCAGTGCACGTCTCTCATTACTCCTATCTGTGGAACTCTTTATCTACCGGCCTGTGCCAGTGCACGTCTCTCATTACTCCTATCTATGGAACTCTTTATCTACTAGCCTGTGCCAGTGCACGTCTCTCATTACTCCTATCTGTGGAACTCTTTATCTACTAGCCTGTGCCAGTGCACGTCTCTCATTACTCCTATCTGTGGAACTCTTTATCTACTAGTCTGTGCCAGTGCACGTCTCTCATTACTCCTGTCTGTGGAACTCTTTATCTACCAGCCTGTGCCAGTGCACTTCTCTCCTTTCTCTTATCTGTGGAACTCTTTATCTACTAGCCTGTGCCAGTGCACGTCTCTCATTACTCCTGTCTGTGGAACTCTTTATCTACTAGCCTGTGCCAGTGCACGTCTCTCATTTCTCCTATCGGTGGAACTCTTTATCTACCAGCCTGTGCCAGTGCACTTTTCTCCTTTCTCCTATCTGTGGAACTCTTTATCTACTAGCCTGTGCCAGTGCACTTCTCTCATTACTCCTATCTATGGAACTCTTTATCTACCAGCCTGTGCCAGTGCACTTTTCTCCTTTCTCCTATCTGTGGAATGCTTTACTCCTCCAGCCTGTGCCAGTGCACTTCTCTCATTACTCCTATCTGTGGAACTCTTTATCTACTAGCCTGTGCCAGTGCACTTCTCTCATTGCTCCTATCTGTGGAACTCTTTATCTACTAGCCTGTGCCAGTGCACTTCTATTATTATTCCTATCTGTGGAACTCTTTATCTACCAGCCTGTGCCAGTGCACGTCTCTCATTACTCCTATCTGTGGAACTCTTTATCTACTAGCCTGTGCCAGTGCACTTCTCTCATTTCTCCTATCTGTGGAACTCTTTATCTACCAGCCTGTGCCAGTGCACTTCTCTCATTACTCCTATCTGTGGAACTCTTTATCTACTAGCCTGTGCCAGTGCACTTCTCTCATTACTCCTATCTGTGGAACTCTTTATCTACCAGCCTGTGCCAGTGCACGTCTCTCATTACTCCTGTCTGTGGAACTCTTTATCTACCAGCCTGTGCCAGTGCACTTCTCTCCTTTCTCCTATCTGTGGAACTCTTTATCTACTAGCCTGTGCCAGTGCACTTCTCTCATTTCTCCTATCTGTGGAACTCTTTATCTACCAGCCTGTGCCAGTGCACGTCTCTCATTTCTCCTATCTGTGGAGCTCTTTATCTACTAGCCTGTGCCAGTGCACTTCTCTCATTACTCCTATCTGTGGAACTCTTTATCTACCAGCCTGTGCCAGTGCACGTCTCTCATTACTCCTATCTGTGGAACTCTTTATCTACCAGCCTGTGCCAGTGCACTTCTCTCCTTTCTCCTATCTGTGGAACTGTTTATCTACTAGCCTGTGCCAGTGCACGTCTCTCATTACTCCTATCTGTGGAACTCTTTATCTACCAGCCTGTCCCAGTGCACTTCTCTCATTACTCCTATCTGTGGAACTGTTTATCTACTAGTCTGTGCCAGTGCACGTCTCTCATTACTCCTATCTGTGGAACTCTTTATCTACCAGCCTGTGCCAGTGCACTTCTCTCCTTTCTCCTATCTGTGGAACTGTTTATCTACTAGCCTGTGCCGGTGCACGTCTCTCATTACTCCTATCTGTGGAACTCTTTATCTACCAGCCTGTGCCAGTGCACTTCTCTCCTTTCTCCTATCTGTGGAACTGTTTATCTACTAGCCTGTGCCGGTGCACGTCTCTCATTACTCCTATCTGTGGAACTCTTTATCTACTAGCCTGTGCCAGTGCACGTCTCTCATTACTCCTATCTGTGGAACTCTTTATCTACCAGCCTGTGCCAGTGCACTTCTCTCCTTTCTCCTATCTGTGGAACTCTTTATCTACTAGCCTGTGCCAGTGCACGTCTCTCATTACTCCTATCTGTGGAACTCTTTATCTACTAGCCTGTGCCAGTGCACTTCTCTCATTACTCCTATCTGTGGAACTGTTTATCTACCAGCCTGTGCCAGTGCACTTCTCTCCTTTCTCCTATCTGTGGAACTGTTTATCTACTAGCCTGTGCCAGTGCACGTCTCTCATTACTCCTTTCTGTGGAGCTCTTTATCTACTAGCCTGTGCCAGTGCACGTCTCTCATTACTCCTATCTGTTGAACTCTTTATCTACTAGCCTGTGCCAGTGCACTTCTCTCCTTTCTCCTATCTGTGGAACTCTTTATCTACCAGCCTGTGCCAGTGCACTTCTCTCCTTTCTCCTATCTGTGGAACTGTTTATCTACTAGCCTGTGCCAGTGCACGTCTCTCATTACTCCTATCTGTGGAGCTCTTTATCTACTAGCCTGTGCCAGTGCACGTCTCTCATTACTCCTATCTGTGGAACTCTTTATCTACTAGCCTGTGCCAGTGCACGTCTCTCCTTTCTCCTATCTGTGGAACTCTTTATCTACCAGCCTGTGCCAGTGCACTTTTCTCCTATCTGTGGAACTCTTTATCTACTAGCCTGTGCCAGTGCACGTCTCTCATTACTCCTATATGTCGAACTCTTTATCTACCGGCCTGTGCCAGTGCACGTCTCTCATTACTCCTATCTGTGGAACTCTTTATCTACCAGCCTGTGCCAGTGCACGTCTCTCATTACTCCTATCTGTGGAACTCTTTATCTACTAGCCTGTGCCAGTGCACGTCTCTCATTACTCCTATCTGTGGAACTCTTTATCTACCAGCCTGTGCCAGTGCACTTCTCTCCTTTCTCCTATCTGTGGAACTCTTTATCTGCTAGCCTGTGCCAGTGCACTTCTCTCATTACTCCTATCTGTGGAACTGTTTATCTACCAGCCTGTGCCAGTGCACTTCTCTCATTACTCCTATCTGTGGAACTGTTTATCTACCAGCCTGTGCCAGTGCACGTCTCTCCTTTCTCCTATCTGTGGAACTCTTTATCTACTAGCCTGTGCCAGTGCACTTCTCTCATTACTCCTATCTGTGGAACTCTTTATCTACCAGCCTGTGCCAGTGCACGTCTCTCATTTCTCCTATCTGTGGAATGCTTTACTCCTCCAGCCTGTGCCAGTGCACTTCTCTCATTACTCCTATCTGTGGAACTCTTTATCTACTAGCCTGTGCCAGTGCACTTCTCTCATTGCTCCTATCTGTGGAACTCTTTATCTACTAGCCTGTGCCAGTGCACTTCTATTATTATTCCTATCTGTGGAACTCTTTATCTACCAGCCTGTGCCAGTGTACGTCTCTCATTACTCCTATCTGTGGAACTCTTTATCTACTAGCCTGTGCCAGTGCACTTCTCTCATTTCTCCTATCTGTGGAACTCTTTATCTACCAGCCTGTGCCAGTGCACTTCTCTCATTACTCCTATCTGTGGAACTCTTTATCTACTAGCCTGTGCCAGTGCACTTCTCTCATTACTCCTATCTGTGCAGCTCTTTATCTACTAGCCTGTGCCAGTGCACTTCTCTCATTATTCCTATCTGTGGAACTCTTTATCTACCAGCCTGTGCCAGTGCACGTCTCTCATTACTCCTATCTGTGGAACTCTTTATCTACCAGCCTGTGCCAGTGCACTTCTCTCCTTTCTCCTATCTGTGGAACTGTTTATCTACTAGCCTGTGCCAGTGCACGTCTCTCATTACTCCTATCTGTGGAACTCTTTATCTACCAGCCTGTCCCAGTGCACTTCTCTCATTACTCCTATCTGTGGAACTGTTTATCTACTAGCCTGTGCCAGTGCACGTCTCTCATTACTCCTATCTGTGGAACTCTTTATCTACCAGCCTGTGCCAGTGCACTTCTCTCCTTTCTCCTATCTGTGGAACTGTTTATCTACTAGCCTGTGCCGGTGCACGTCTCTCATTACTCCTATCTGTGGAACTCTTTATCTACCAGCCTGTGCCAGTGCACTTCTCTCCTTTCTCCTATCTGTGGAACTGTTTATCTACTAGCCTGTGCCGGTGCACGTCTCTCATTACTCCTATCTGTGGAACTCTTTATCTACTAGCCTGTGCCAGTGCACGTCTCTCATTACTCCTATCTGTGAAACTCTTTATCTACCAGCCTGTGCCAGTGCACTTCTCTCCTTTCTCCTATCTGTGGAACTCTTTATCTACTAGCCTGTGCCAGTGCACGTCTCTCATTACTCCTATCTGTGGAACTCTTTATCTACTAGCCTGTGCCAGTGCACTTCTCTCATTACTCCTATCTGTGGAACTGTTTATCTACCAGCCTGTGCCAGTGCACTTCTCTCCTTTCTCCTATCTGTGGAACTGTTTATCTACTAGCCTGTGCCAGTGCACGTCTCTCATTACTCCTATCTGTGGAGCTCTTTATCTACTAGCCTGTGCCAGTGCACGTCTCTCATTACTCCTATCTGTTGAACTCTTTATCTACTAGCCTGTGCCAGTGCACTTCTCTCCTTTCTCCTATCTGTGGAACTCTTTATCTACCAGCCTGTGCCAGTGCACTTCTCTCCTTTCTCCTATCTGTGGAACTGTTTATCTACTAGCCTGTGCCAGTGCACGTCTCTCATTACTCCTATCTGTGGAGCTCTTTATCTACTAGCCTGTGCCAGTGCACGTCTCTCATTACTCCTATCTGTGGAACTCTTTATCTACTAGCCTGTGCCAGTGCACGTCTCTCCTTTCTCCTATCTGTGGAACTCTTTATCTACCAGCCTGTGCCAGTGCACTTTTCTCCTATCTGTGGAACTCTTTATCTACTAGCCTGTGCCAGTGCACGTCTCTCATTACTCCTATATGTGGAACTCTTTATCTACCGGCCTGTGCCAGTGCACGTCTCTCATTACTCCTATCTGTGGAACTCTTTATCTACCAGCCTGTGCCAGTGCACGTCTCTCATTACTCCTATCTGTTGAACTCTTTATCTACTAGCCTGTGCCAGTGCACGTCTCTCATTACTCCTATCTGTGGAACTCTTTATCTACTAGCCTGTGCCAGTGCACTTCTCTCATTACTCCTATCTGTGGAACTGTTTATCTACCAGCCTGTGCCAGTGCACTTCTCTCCTTTCTCCTATCTGTTGAACTCTTTATCTACTAGCCTGTGCCAGTGCACGTCTCTCATTACTCCTATCTGTGGAACTCTTTATCTACTAGCCTGTGCCAGTGCACTTCTCTCATTACTCCTATCTGTGGAACTGTTTATCTACCAGCCTGTGCCAGTGCACGTCTCTCCTTTCTCCTATCTGTGGAACTGTTTATCTACTAGCCTGTGCCAGTGCACGTCTCTCATTACTCCTATCTGTGGAGCTCTTTATCTACTAGCCTGTGCCAGTGCACGTCTCTCATTACTCCTATCTGTGGAACTCTTTATCTACTAGCCTGTGCCAGTGCACTTCTCTCCTTTCTCCTATCTGTGGAACTCTTTATCTACCAGCCTGTGCCAGTGCACTTCTCTCCTTTCTCCTATCTGTGGAACTGTTTATCTACTAGCCTGTGCCAGTGCACGTCTCTCATTACTCCTATCTGTGGAGCTCTTTATCTACTAGCCTGTGCCAGTGCACGTCTCTCATTACTCCTATCTGTGGAACTCTTTATCTACTAGCCTGTGCCAGTGCACGTCTCTCCTTTCTCCTATCTGTGGAACTCTTTATCTACCAGCCTGTGCCAGTGCACTTTTCTCCTTTCTCCTATCTGTGGAACTCTTTATCTACTAGCCTGTGCCAGTGCACGTCTCTCATTACTCCTATATGTGGAACTCTTTATCTACCGGCCTGTGCCAGTGCACGTCTCTCATTACTCCTATCTGTGGAACTCTTTATCTACTAGCCTGTGCCAGTGCACGTCTCTCATTACTCCTATCTGTGGAACTCTTTATCTACTAGCCTGTGCCAGTGCACGTCTCTCATTACTCCTATCTGTGGAACTCTTTATCTACTAGCCTGTGCCAGTGCACTTCTCTCCTTTCTCCTATCTGTGGAACTCTTTATCTACCAGCCTGTGCCAGTGCACTTCTCTCCTTTCTCCTATCTGTGGTACTCTTTATCTACCAGCCTGTGCCAGTGAACTTCTCTCATTACTCCTATCTGTGGAACTGTTTATCTACCAGCCTGTGCCAGTGCACTTCTCTCATTACTCTTATCTGTGGAACTCTTTATCTACCAGCCTGTGCCAGTGCACTTCTATCATTACTCCTATCTGTGGAACTCTTTATCTACTAGCCTGTGCCAGTGCACTTCTCTCCTTTCTCCTATCTGTGGAACTCTTTATCTACTAGCCTGTGCCAGTGCACTTCTCTCCTTTCTCCTATCTGTGGAACTCTTTATCTACTAGCCTGTGCCAGTGCACTTCTCTCCTTTCTCCTATCTGTGGAACTGTTTATCTCCTAGCCTGTGCCAGTGCACTTCTCTCCTTTCTCCTATCTGTGGAACTCTTTATCTACTAGCCTGTGCCAGTGCACTTCTCTCCTTTCTCCTCTCTGTGGAACTGTTTATCTCCTAGCCTGTGCCAGTGCACTTCTCTCCTTTCTCCTATCTGTGGAACTCTTTATCTACCAGCCTGTGCCAGTGCACGTCTCTCATTACTCCTATCTGTGGAACTGTTTATCTACTAGCCTGTGCCAGTGCACTTCTCTCATTACTCCTATCTGTGGAACTCTTTATCTACTAGCCTGTGCCAGTGCACGTCTCTCATTACTCCTATCTGTGGAACTCTTTATCTACTAGCCTGTGCCGGTGCACTTCTCTCCTTTCTCCTATCTGTGGAACTCTTTATCTACCAGCCTGTGCCAGTGCACTTCTCTCCTTTCTCCTATCTGTGGAACTCTTTATCTACCAGCCTGTGCCAGTGCACTTCTCTCCTTTCTCCTATCTGTGGAACTGTTTATCTACTAGCCTGTGCCAGTGCACGTCTCTCATTACTCCTATCTGTGGAACTCTTTATCTACTAGCCTGTGCCAGTGCACGTCTCTCATTACTCCTATCTGTGGAACTCTTTATCTACTAGCCTGTGCCGGTGCACTTCTCTCCTTTCTCCTATCTGTGGAACTCTTTATCTACCAGCCTGTGCCAGTGCACGTCTCTCATTTCTCCTATCTGTGGAACTCTTTATCTACCGGCCTGTGCCAGTGCACTTCTCTCCTTTCTCCTATCTTTGGAACTCTTTATCTACCAGCCTGTGCCAGTGCACTTTTCTCCTTTCTCCTATCTGTGGAACTCTTTATCTGCTAGCCTGTGCCAGTGCACGTCTCTCATTACTCCTATCTGTGGAACTCTTTATCTACCAGCCTGTGCCAGTGCACTTCTCTCCTTTCTCCTATCTGTGGAACTCTTTATCTACCAGCCTGTGCCAGTGCACTTCTCTCCTTTCTCCTATCTGTGGAACTCTTTATCTGCCAGCCTGTGCCAGTGCACTTCTCTCCTTTCTCCTATCTGTGGAACTCTTTATCTGCCAGCCTGTGCCAGTGCACTTCTCTCCTTTCTCCTATCTGTGGAACTCTTTATCTACTAGCCTGTGCCAGTGCACGTCTCTCATTACTCCTATCTGTGGAACTCTTTATCTACTAGCCTGTGCCAGTGCACTTCTCTCCTTTCTCCTATCTGTGGAACTCTTTATCTACCAGCCTGTGCCAGTGCACTTCTCTCCTTTCTCCTATCTGTGGAACTGTTTATCTACTAGCCTGTGCCAGTGCACGTCTCTCATTACTCCTATCTGTGGAACTCTTTATCTACTAGCCTGTGCCAGTGCACGTCTCTCATTACTCCTATCTGTGGAACTCTTTATCTACTAGCCTGTGCCGGTGCACTTCTCTCCTTTCTCCTATCTGTGGAACTCTTTATCTACCAGCCTGTGCCAGTGCACGTCTCTCATTTCTCCTATCTGTGGAACTCTTTATCTACCGGCCTGTGCCAGTGCACTTCTCTCCTTTCTCCTATCTTTGGAACTCTTTATCTACCAGCCTGTGCCAGTGCACTTTTCTCCTTTCTCCTATCTGTGGAACTCTTTATCTGCTAGCCTGTGCCAGTGCACGTCTCTCATTACTCCTATCTGTGGAACTCTTTATCTACCAGCCTGTGCCAGTGCACTTCTCTCCTTTCTCCTATCTGTGGAACTCTTTATCTACCAGCCTGTGCCAGTGCACTTCTCTCCTTTCTCCTATCTGTGGAACTCTTTATCTGCCAGCCTGTGCCAGTGCACTTCTCTCCTTTCTCCTATCTGTGGAACTCTTTATCTGCCAGCCTGTGCCAGTGCACTTCTCTCCTTTCTCCTATCTGTGGAACTCTTTATCTACTAGCCTGTGCCAGTGCACGTCTCTCATTACTCCTATCTGTGGAACTCTTTATCTACTAGCCTGTGCCAGTGCACTTCTCTCCTTTCTCCTATCTGTGGAACTCTTTATCTACCAGCCTGTGCCAGTGCACTTCTCTCCTTTCTCCTATCTGTGGAACTCTTTATCTGCCAGCCTGTGCCAGTGCACTTCTCTCCTTTCTCCTATCTGTGGAACTCTTTATCTGCCAGCCTGTGCCAGTGCACTTCTCTCCTTTCTCCTATCTGTGGAACTCTTTATCTGCCAGCCTGTGCCAGTGCACTTTTCTCCTTTCTCCTATCTGTGGAACTGTTTAACTACCAGCCTGTGCCAGTGCACTTCTCTCCTTTCTCCTATCTGTGGAACTCTTTATCTACAAGCCTGTGCCAGTGCACGTCTCTCATTACTCCTATCTGTGGAACTCTTTATCTACCAGCCTGTGCCAGTGCACATCTCTCATTACTCCTATCTGTGGAACTCTTTATCTACTAGCCTGTGCCAGTGCACTTTTCTCCTTTCTCCTATCTGTGGAACTGTTTATCTACCAGCCTGTGCCAGTGCACGTCTCTCATTACTCCTGTCTGTAGAACTCTTTATCTACCAGCCTGTGCCAGTGCACGTCTCTCATTTCTCCTATCTGTGCAACTCTTTATCTACCGGCCTGTGCCAGTGCACGTCTCTCATTACTCCTATCTGTGGAACTCTTTATCTACCAGCCTGTGCCAGTGAACTTCTCTCATTACTCCTATCTGTGGAACTCTTTATCTACCAGCCTGTGCCAGTGCACTTCTCTCCTTTCTCCTATCTGTGGAACTCTTTATCTAGTAGCCTGTGCCAGTGCACGTCTCTCATTACTCCTATCTGTGGAACTCTTTATCTACCAGCCTGTGCCAGTGCACGTCTCTCCTTTCTCCTATCTGTGGAACTCTTTATCTACTAGCCTGTGCCAGTGCACTTTTCTCCTTTCTCCTATCTGTGGAACTCTTTATCTACTAGCCTGTGCCAGTGCACGTCTCTCATTACTCCTATCTGTGGAACTCTTTATCTACCAGCCTGTGCCGGTGCACTTCTCTCCTTTCTCCTATCTGTGGAACTCTTTATCTGCTAGCCTGTGCCAGTGCACTTCTCTCATTACTCCTATCTGTGGAACTCTTTATCTACTAGCCTGTGCCAGTGCACGTCTCTCATTACTCCTATCTGTGGAACTCTTTATCTACCAGCCTGTGCCAGTGCACTTCTCTCCTTTCTCCTATCTGTGGAACTCTTTATCTGCTAGCCTGTGCCAGTGCACTTCTCTCATTACTCCTATCTGTGGAACTGTTTATCTACCAGCCTGTGCCAGTGCACTTCTCTCATTACTCCTATCTGTGGAACTGTTTATCTACTAGCCTGTGCCAGTGCACGTCTCTCATTACTCCTATCTGTGGAACTCTTTATCTACTAGCCTGTGCCAGTGCATGTCTCTCATTACTCCTATCTGTGGAACTCTTTATCTACTAGCCTGTGCCAGTGCACGTCTCTCATTACTCCTATCTGTGGAACTCTTTATCTACCAGCCTGTGCCAGTGCACGTCTCTCATTACTCCTATCTGTGGAACTCTTTATCTACCAGCCTGTGCCAGTGCACTTCTCTCCTTTCTCCTATCTGTGGAACTCTTTATCTACTAGCCTGTGCCAGTGCATGTCTCTCATTACTCCTATCTGTGGAACTCTTTATCTACCAGCCTGTGACAGTGCACTTCTCTCCTTTCTCCTATCTGTGGAACTCTTTATCTACTAGCCTGTGCCAGTGCACGTCTCTCATTACTCCTATCTGTGGAACTGTTTATCTACTAGCCTGTGCCAGTGCACGTCTCTCCTTTCTCCTATCTGTGGAGCTCTTTATCTACTAGCCTGTGCCAGTGCACGTCTCTCATTACTCCTATGTGTGGAACTCTTTATCTACTAGCCTGTGCCAGTGCACTTCTCTCATTACTCCTGTCTGTGGAACTCTTTATCTACCAGCCTGTGCCAGTGCACGTCTCTCATTACTCCTATCTATGGAACTCTTTATCTACTAGCCTGTGCCAGTGCACGTCTCTCATTACTCCTATCTGTGGAACTCTTTATCTACCGGCCTGTGCCAGTGCACGTCTCTCATTACTCCTATCTATGGAACTCTTTATCTACTAGCCTGTGCCAGTGCACGTCTCTCATTACTCCTATCTGTGGAACTCTTTATCTACTAGCCTGTGCCAGTGCACGTCTCTCATTACTCCTATCTGTGGAACTCTTTATCTACTAGTCTGTGCCAGTGCACGTCTCTCATTACTCCTGTCTGTGGAACTCTTTATCTACCAGCCTGTGCCAGTGCACTTCTCTCCTTTCTCTTATCTGTGGAACTCTTTATCTACTAGCCTGTGCCAGTGCACGTCTCTCATTTCTCCTATCGGTGGAACTCTTTATCTACCAGCCTGTGCCAGTGCACTTCTCTCATTACTCCTATCTGTGGAACTCTTTATCTACCAGCCTGTGCCAGTGCACTTTTCTCCTTTCTCCTATCTGTGGAACTCTTTATCTACTAGCCTGTGCCAGTGCACTTCTCTCATTACTCTTATCTGTGGAACTCTTTATCTACCAGCCTGTGCCAGTGCACTTTTCTCCTTTCTCCTATCTGTGGAACTCTTTATCTACTAGCCTGTGCCAGTGTACGTCTCTCATTACTCCTATCTGTGGAACTCTTTATCTACTAGCCTGTGCCAGTGCACTTCTCTCCTTTCTCCTATCTGTGGAACTCTTTATCTACTAGTCTGTGCCAGTGCACGTCTCTCATTACTCCTGTCTGTGGAACTCTTTATCTACCAGCCTGTGCCAGTGCACTTCTCTCCTTTCTCTTATCTGTGGAACTCTTTATCTACTAGCCTGTGCCAGTGCACGTCTCTCATTTCTCCTATCGGTGGAACTCTTTATCTACCAGCCTGTGCCAGTGCACTTCTCTCATTACTCCTATCTGTGGAACTCTTTATCTACCAGCCTGTGCCAGTGCAGTTTTCTCCTTACTCCTATATGTGGAACTCTTTATCTACCAGCCTGTGCCAGTGCACTTCTCTCATTACTCCTATCTGTGGAACTCTTTATCTACTAGCCTGTGCCAGTGCACTTCTATCATTGCTCCTATCTGTGGAACTCTTTATCTACCAGCCTGTACCAGTGCACGTCTCTCCTTTCTCCTATCTGTGGAACTCTTTATCTACCAGCCTGTGCCAGTGCACTTCTCTCCTTTCTCCTATCTGTGGAACTCTTTATCTACTAGCCTGTGCCAGTGCACTTCTTTCATTACTCCTATCTGTGGAACTCTTTATCTACCAGCCTGTGCCAGTGCACGTCTCTCAATACTCCTGTCTGTGGAACTCTTTATCTACCAGCCTGTGCCAGTGCACTTCTCTCCTTTCTCCTATCTGTGGAACTCTTTATCTACTAGCCTGTGCCAGTGCACTTCTCTCATTTCTCCTATCTGTGGAACTCTTTATCTACTAGCCTGTGCCAGTGCACGTCTCTCATTACTCCTATCTGTGGAACTCTTTATCTACTAGCCTGTGCCAGTGCACTTCTCTCATTACTCCTATCTGTGGAACTCTTTATCTACTAGCCTGTGCCAGTGCACGTCTCTCATTACTCCTATCTGTGGAACTCTTTATCTACTAGCCTGTGCCAGTGCACTTCTCTCATTACTCCTATCTGTGGAACTCTTTATCTACTAGCCTGTGCCAGTGCACTTCTCTCATTACTCCTATCTGTGGAACTCTTTATCTACCAGCCTGTGCCAGTGCACTTTTCTCCTTTCTCCTATCTGTGGAATGCTTTACTCCTCCAGCCTGTGCCAGTGCACTTCTCTCATTACTCCTATCTGTGGAACTCTTTATCTACTAGCCTGTGCCAGTGCACGTCTCTCATTACTCCTATCTGTGGAACTCTTTATCTACTAGCCTGTGCCAGTGCACTTCTATTATTATTCCTATCTGTGGAACTCTTTATCTACCAGCCTGTGCCAGTGCACGTCTCTCATTACTCCTATCTGTGGAACTCTTTATCTACTAGCCTGTGCCAGTGCACTTCTCTCATTTCTCCTATCTGTGGAACTCTTTATCTACCAGCCTGTGCCAGTGCACTTCTCTCATTACTCCTATCTGTGGAACTCTTTATCTACTAGCCTGTGCCAGTGCACTTCTCTCATTACTTCTATCTGTGGAACTCTTTATCTACCAGCCTGTGCCAGTGCACGTCTCTCATTACTCCTGTCTGTGGAACTCTTTATCTACCAGCCTGTGCCAGTGCACTTCTCTCCTTTCTCCTATCTGTGGAACTCTTTATCTACTAGCCTGTGCCAGTGCACTTCTCTCATTTCTCCTATCTGTGGAACTCTTTATCTACCAGCCTGTGCCAGTGCACGTCTCTCATTTCTCCTATCTGTGGAGCTCTTTATCTACTAGCCTGTGCCAGTGCACTTCTCTCATTACTCCTATCTGTGGAACTCTTTATCTACCAGCCTGTGCCAGTGCACGTCTCTCATTACTCCTATCTGTGGAACTCTTTATCTACCAGCCTGTGCCAGTGCACTTCTCTCCTTTCTCCTATCTGTGGAACTGTTTATCTACTAGCCTGTGCCAGTGCACGTCTCTCATTACTCCTATCTGTGGAACTCTTTATCTACCAGCCTGTCCCAGTGCACTTCTCTCATTACTCCTATCTGTGGAACTGTTTATCTACTAGCCTGTGCCAGTGCACGTCTCTCATTACTCCTATCTGTGGAACTCTTTATCTACCAGCCTGTGCCAGTGCACTTCTCTCCTTTCTCCTATCTGTGGAACTGTTTATCTACTAGCCTGTGCCGGTGCACGTCTCTCATTACTCCTATCTGTGGAACTCTTTATCTACCAGCCTGTGCCAGTGCACTTCTCTCCTTTCTCCTATCTGTGGAACTGTTTATCTACTAGCCTGTGCCGGTGCACGTCTCTCATTACTCCTATCTGTGGAACTCTTTATCTACTAGCCTGTGCCAGTGCACGTCTCTCATTACTCCTATCTGTGGAACTCTTTATCTACCAGCCTGTGCCAGTGCACTTCTCTCCTTTCTCCTATCTGTGGAACTCTTTATCTACTAGCCTGTGCCAGTGCACGTCTCTCATTACTCCTATCTGTGGAACTCTTTATCTACTAGCCTGTGCCAGTGCACTTCTCTCATTACTCCTATCTGTGGAACTGTTTATCTACCAGCCTGTGCCAGTGCACTTCTCTCCTTTCTCCTATCTGTGGAACTGTTTATCTACTAGCCTGTGCCAGTGCACGTCTCTCATTACTCCTATCTGTGGAGCTCTTTATCTACTAGCCTGTGCCAGTGCACGTCTCTCATTACTCCTATCTGTTGAACTCTTTATCTACTAGCCTGTGCCAGTGCACTTCTCTCCTTTCTCCTATCTGTGGAACTCTTTATCTACCAGCCTGTGCCAGTGCACTTCTCTCCTTTCTCCTATCTGTGGAACTGTTTATCTACTAGCCTGTGCCAGTGCACGTCTCTCATTACTCCTATCTGTGGAGCTCTTTATCTACTAGCCTGTGCCAGTGCACGTCTCTCATTACTCCTATCTGTGGAACTCTTTATCTACTAGCCTGTGCCAGTGCACGTCTCTCCTTTCACCTATCTGTGGAACTCTTTATCTACCAGCCTGTGCCAGTGCACTTTTCTCCCATCTGTGGAACTCTTTATCTACTAGCCTGTGCCAGTGCACGTCTCTCATTACTCCTATATGTGGAACTCTTTATCTACCGGCCTGTGCCAGTGCACGTCTCTCATTACTCCTATCTGTGGAACTCTTTATCTACCAGCCTGTGCCAGTGCACGTCTCTCATTACTCCTATCTGTGGAACTCTTTATCTACTAGCCTGTGCCAGTGCACGTCTCTCATTACTCCTATCTGTGGAACTCTTTATCTACTAGCCTGTGCCAGTGCACTTCTCTCATTACTCCTATCTGTGGAACTGTTTATCTACCAGCCTGTGCCAGTGCACGTCTCTCCTTTCTCCTATCTGTGGAACTGTTTATCTACTAGCCTGTGCCAGTGCACGTCTCTCATTACTCCTATCTGTGGAGCTCTTTATCTACTAGCCTGTGCCAGTGCACGTCTCTCATTACTCCTATCTGTGGAACTCTTTATCTACTAGCCTGTGCCAGTGCACTTCTCTCCTTTCTCCTATCTGTGGAACTCTTTATCTACCAGCCTGTGCCAGTGCACTTCTCTCCTTTCTCCTATCTGTGGAACTGTTTATCTACTAGCCTGTGCCAGTGCACGTCTCTCATTACTCCTATCTGTGGAGCTCTTTATCTACTAGCCTGTGCCAGTGCACGTCTCTCATTACTCCTATCTGTGGAACTCTTTATCTACTAGCCTGTGCCAGTGCACGTCTCTCCTTTCTCCTATCTGTGGAACTCTTTATCTACTAGCCTGTGCCAGTGCACGTCTCTCATTACTCCTATATGTGGAACTCTTTATCTACCGGCCTGTGCCAGTGCACGTCTCTCATTACTCCTATCTGTGGAACTCTTTATCTACTAGCCTGTGCCAGTGCACGTCTCTCATTACTCCTATCTGTGGAACTCTTTATCTACTAGCCTGTGCCAGTGCACTTCTCTCCTTTCTCCTATCTGTGGAACTCTTTATCTACCAGCCTGTGCCAGTGCACTTCTCTCCTTTCTCCTATCTGTGGAACTCTTTATCTACCAGCCTGTGCCAGTGCACTTCTCTCATTACTCCTATCTGTGGAACTGTTTATCTACCAGCCTGTGCCAGTGCACTTCTCTCATTACTCTTATCTGTGGAACTCTTTATCTACCAGCCTGTGCCAGTGCACTTCTCTCATTACTCCTATCTGTGGAACTCTTTATCTACTAGCCTGTGCCAGTGCACTTCTATCATTGCTCCTATCTGTGGAACTCTTTATCTACCAGCCTGTACCAGTGCACGTCTCTCCTTTCTCCTATCTGTGGAACTCTTTATCTACCAGCCTGTGCCAGTGCACTTCTCTCCTTTCTCCTATCTGTGGAACTCTTTATCTACTAGCCTGTGCCAGTGCACTTCTCTCATTACTCCTATTTGTGGAACTCTTTATCTACCAGCCTGTGCCAGTGCACGTCTCTCAATACTCCTGTCTGTGGAACTCTTTATCTACCAGCCTGTGCCAGTGCACTTCTCTCCTTTCTCCTATCTGCGGAACTCTTTATCTACTAGCCTGTGCCAGTGCACTTCTCTCATTTCTCCTATCTGTGGAACTCTTTATCTACTAGCCTGTGCCAGTGCACGTCTCTCATTACTCCTATCTGTGGAACTCTTTATCTACTAGCCTGTGCCAGTGCACTTCTCTCCTTACTCCTATCTGTGGAACTCTTTATCTACTAGCCTGTGCCAGTGCACTTTTCTCCTTTCTCCTATCTGTGGAACTCTTTATCTACCAGCCTGTGCCAGTGCACTTTTCTCCTTTCTCCTATCTGTGGAATGCTTTACTCCTCCAGCCTGTGCCAGTGCACTTCTCTCATTACTCCTATCTGTGCAACTCTTTATCTACTAGCCTGTGCCAGTGCACTTCTCTCATTGCTCCTATCTGTGGAACTCTTTATCTACTAGCCTGTGCCAGTGCACTTCTATTATTATTCCTATCTGTGGAACTCTTTATCTACTAGCCTGTGCCAGTGCACTTCTCTCATTTCTCCTATCTGTGGAACTCTTTATCTACCAGCCTGTGCCAGTGCACTTCTCTCATTACTCCTATCTGTGGAACTCTTTATCTACTAGCCTGTGCCAGTGCACTTCTCTCATTACTCCTATCTGTGGAACTCTTTATCTACCAGCCTGTGCCAGTGCACGTCTCTCATTACTCCTGTCTGTGGAACTCTTTATCTACCAGCCTGTGCCAGTGCACTTCTCTCCTTTCTCCTATCTGTGGAACTCTTTATCTACTAGCCTGTGCCAGTGCACTTCTCTCATTTCTCCTATCTGTGGAACTCTTTATCTACCAGCCTGTTCCAGTGCACGTCTCTCATTTCTCCTATCTGTGGAGCTCTTTATCTACTAGCCTGTGCCAGTGCACTTCTCTCATTACTCCTATCTGTGGAACTCTTTATCTACCAGCCTGTGCCAGTGCACGTCTCTCATTACTCCTATCTGTGGAACTCTTTATCTACCAGCCTGTGCCAGTGCACTTCTCTCCTTTCTCCTATCTGTGGAACTGTTTATCTACTAGCCTGTGCCAGTGCACGTCTCTCATTACTCCTATCTGTGGAACTCTTTATCTACCAGCCTGTCCCAGTGCACTTCTCTCATTACTCCTATCTGTGGAACTGTTTATCTACTAGCCTGTGCCAGTGCACGTCTCTCATTACTCCTATCTGTGGAACTCTTTATCTACCAGCCTGTGCCAGTGCACTTCTCTCCTTTCTCCTATCTGTGGAACTGTTTATCTACTAGCCTGTGCCGGTGCACGTCTCTCATTACTCCTATCTGTGGAACTCTTTATCTACCAGCCTGTGCCAGTGCACTTCTCTCCTTTCTCCTATCTGTGGAACTGTTTATCTACTAGCCTGTGCCGGTGCACGTCTCTCATTACTCCTATCTGTGGAACTCTTTATCTACTAGCCTGTGCCAGTGCACGTCTCTCATTACTCCTATCTGTGGAACTCTTTATCTACCAGCCTGTGCCAGTGCACTTCTCTCCTTTCTCCTATCTGTGGAACTCTTTATCTACTAGCCTGTGCCAGTGCACGTCTCTCATTACTCCTATCTGTGGAACTCTTTATCTACTAGCCTGTGCCAGTGCACTTCTCTCATTACTCCTATCTGTGGAACTGTTTATCTACCAGCCTGTGCCAGTGCACTTCTCTCCTTTCTCCTATCTGTGGAACTGTTTATCTACTAGCCTGTGCCAGTGCACGTCTCTCATTACTCCTTTCTGTGGAGCTCTTTATCTACTAGCCTGTGCCAGTGCACGTCTCTCATTACTCCTATCTGTTGAACTCTTTATCTACTAGCCTGTGCCAGTGCACTTCTCTCCTTTCTCCTATCTGTGGAACTCTTTATCTACCAGCCTGTGCCAGTGCACTTCTCTCCTTTCTCCTATCTGTGGAACTGTTTATCTACTAGCCTGTGCCAGTGCACGTCTCTCATTACTCCTATCTGTGGAACTCTTTATCTACTAGCCTGTGCCAGTGCACGTCTCTCCTTTCTCCTATCTGTGGAACTCTTTATCTACCAGCCTGTGCCAGTGCACTTTTCTCCTATCTGTGGAACTCTTTATCTACTAGCCTGTGCCAGTGCACGTCTCTCATTACTCCTATATGTCGAACTCTTTATCTACCGGCCTGTGCCAGTGCACGTCTCTCATTACTCCTATCTGTGGAACTCTTTATCTACCAGCCTGTGCCAGTGCACGTCTCTCATTACTCCTATCTGTGGAACTCTTTATCTACTAGCCTGTGCCAGTGCACGTCTCTCATTACTCCTATCTGTGGAACTCTTTATCTACTAGCCTGTGCTAGTGCACTTCTCTGATTACTCCTATCTGTGGAACTGTTTATCTACCAGCCTGTGCCAGTGCACGTCTCTCCTTTCTCCTATCTGTGGAACTCTTTATCTACTAGCCTGTGCCAGTGCACTTCTCTCATTACTCCTATCTGTGGAACTCTTTATCTACCAGCCTGTGCCAGTGCACTTTTCTCCTTTCTCCTATCTGTGGAATGCTTTACTCCTCCAGCCTGTGCCAGTGCACTTCTCTCATTACTCCTATCTGTGGAACTCTTTATCTACTAGCCTGTGCCAGTGCACTTCTCTCATTGCTCCTATCTGTGGAACTCTTTATCTACTAGCCTGTGCCAGTGCACTTCTATTATTATTCCTATCTGTGGAACTCTTTATCTACCAGCCTGTGCCAGTGCACGTCTCTCATTACTCCTATCTGTGGAACTCTTTATCTACTAGCCTGTGCCAGTGCACTTCTCTCCTTTCTCCTATCTGTGGAACTCTTTATCTACCAGCCTGTGCCAGTGCACTTCTCTCATTACTCCTATCTGTGGAACTCTTTATCTACTAGCCTGTGTCAGTGCACTTCTCTCATTACTCCTATCTGTGGAACTCTTTATCTACCAGCCTGTGCCAGTGCACGTCTCTCATTACTCCTGTCTGTGGAACTCTTTATCTACCAGCCTGTGCCAGTGCACTTCTCTCCTTTCTCCTATCTGTGGAACTCTTTATCTACTAGCCTGTGCCAGTGCACTTCTCTCATTTCTCCTATCTGTGGAACTCTTTATCTACCAGCCTGTGCCAGTCCACGTCTGTCATTTCTCCTATCTGTGGAGCTCTTTATCTACTAGCCTGTGCCAGTGCACTTCTCTCATTATTCCTATCTGTGGAACTCTTTATCTACCAGCCTGTGCCAGTGCACGTCTCTCATTACTCCTATCTGTGGAACTCTTTATCTACCAGCCTGTGCCAGTGCACTTCTCTCCTTTCTCCTATCTGTGGAACTGTTTATCTACTAGCCTGTGCCAGTGCACGTCTCTCATTACTCCTATCTGTGGAACTCTTTATCTACCAGCCTGTCCCAGTGCACTTCTCTCATTACTCCTATCTGTGGAACTGTTTATCTACTAGCCTGTGCCAGTGCACGTCTCTCATTACTCCTATCTGTGGAACTCTTTATCTACCAGCCTGTGCCAGTGCACTTCTCTCCTTTCTCCTATCTGTGGAACTGTTTATCTACTAGCCTGTGCCGGTGCACGTCTCTCATTACTCCTATCTGTGGAACTCTTTATCTACCAGCCTGTGCCAGTGCACTTCTCTCCTTTCTCCTATCTGTGGAACTGTTTATCTACTAGCCTGTGCCGGCGCACGTCTCTCATTACTCCTATCTGTGGAACTCTTTATCTACTAGCCTGTGCCAGTGCACGTCTCTCATTACTCCTATCTGTGAAACTCTTTATCTACCAGCCTGTGCCAGTGCACTTCTCTCCTTTCTCCTATCTGTGGAACTCTTTATCTACTAGCCTGTGCCAGTGCACGTCTCTCATTACTCCTATCTGTGGAACTCTTTATCTACTAGCCTGTGCCAGTGCACTTCTCTCATTACTCCTATCTGTGGAACTGTTTATCTACCAGCCTGTGCCTGTGCACGTCTCTCCTTTCTCCTATCTGTGGAACTGTTTATCTACTAGCCTGTGCCAGTGCACGTCTCTCATTACTCCTATCTGTGGAGCTCTTTATCTACTAGCCTGTGCCAGTGCACGTCTCTCATTACTCCTATCTGTGGAACTCTTTATCTACTAGCCTGTGCCAGTGCACTTCTCTCCTTTCTCCTATCTGTGGAACTCTTTATCTACCAGCCTGTGCCAGTGCACTTCTCTCCTTTCTCCTATCTGTGGAACTGTTTATCTACTAGCCTGTGCCAGTGCACGTCTCTCATTACTCCTATCTGTGGAGCTCTTTATCTACTAGCCTGTGCCAGTGCACGTCTCTCATTACTCCTATCTGTGGAACTCTTTATCTACTAGCCTGTGCCAGTGCACGTCTCTCCTTTCTCCTATCTGTGGAACTCTTTATCTACCAGCCTGTGCCAGTGCACTTTTCTCCTTTCTCCTATCTGTGGAACTCTTTATCTACTAGCCTGTGCCAGTGCACGTCTCTCATTACTCCTATATGTGGAACTCTTTATCTACCGGCCTGTGCCAGTGCACGTCTCTCATTACTCCTATCTGTGGAAATCTTTATCTACCGGCCTGTGCCAGTGCACGTCTCTCATTACTCCTATCTGTGGAACTCTTTATCTACTAGCCTGTGCCAGTGCACGTCTCTCATTACTCCTATCTGTGGAACTCTTTATCTACTAGCCTGTGCCAGTGCACGTCTCTCATTACTCCTATCTGTGGAACTCTTTATCTAATAGCCTGTGCCAGTGCACTTCTCTCCTTTCTCCTATCTGTGGAACTCTTTATCTACCAGCCTGTGCCAGTGCACTTCTCTCCTTTCTCCTATCTGTGGAACTCTTTATCTACCAGCCTGTGCCAGTGAACTTCTCTCATTACTCCTATCTGTGGAACTGTTTATCTACCAGCCTGTGCCAGTGCACTTCTCTCATTACTCTTATCTGTGGAACTCTTTATCTACCAGCCTGTGCCAGTGCACTTCTATCATTACTCCTATCTGTGGAACTCTTTATCTACTAGCCTGTGCCAGTGCACTTCTCTCCTTTCTCCTATCTGTGGAACTCTTTATCTACTAGCCTGTGCCAGTGCACTTCTCTCCTTTCTCCTCTGTGTGGAACTGTTTATCTCCTAGCCTGTGCCAGTGCACTTCTCTCCTTTCTCCTATCTGTGGAACTCTTTATCTACCAGCCTGTGCCAGTGCACGTCTCTCATTACTCCTATCTGTGGAACTGTTTATCTACTAGCCTGTGCCAGTGCACGTCTCTCATTACTCCTATCTGTGGAACTCTTTATCTACCAGCCTGTGCCAGTGCACTTCTCTCATTACTCCTATCTGTGGAACTCTTTATCTACCAGCCTGTGCCAGTGCACTTCTCTCCTTTCTCCTATCTGTGGAACTCTTTATCTACTAGCCTGTGCCAGTGCATGTCTCTCATTACTCCTATCTGTGGAACTCTTTATCTACCAGCCTGTGCCAGTGCACGTCTCTCATTACTCCTATCTGTGGAACTCTTTATCTACCGGCCTGTGCCAGTGCACTTCTCTCCTTTCTCCTATCTGTGGAACTCTTTATCTACCGGCCTGTGCCAGTGCACGTCTCTCATTACTCCTATCTGTGGAACTCTTTATCTGCCAGCCT
This sequence comes from Rhinophrynus dorsalis, assembly GCA_037306005.1. NCBI lineage: Eukaryota > Metazoa > Chordata > Amphibia > Anura > Rhinophrynidae > Rhinophrynus > Rhinophrynus dorsalis. The sequence goes on along the minus strand of JBBDGT010000108.1, from coordinate 53,643 downwards.
GTGCCAGTGCACTTCTCTCATTACTCCTATCTGTGGAACTCTTTATCTACTAGCCTGTGCCAGTGCACGTCTCTCATTACTCCTATCTGTGGAACTCTTTATCTACCAGCCTGTGCCAGTGCACTTCTCTCATTACTCCTATCTGTGGAACTCTTTATCTACCAGCCTGTGCCAGTGCACTTCTCTCATTACTCCTATCTGTGGAACTCTTTATCTACTAGTCTGTGCCAGTGCACGTCTCTCATTACTCCTATCTGTGGAACTCTTTATCTACCAGCCTGTGCCAGTGCACTTCTCTCATTACTCCTATCTGTGGAACTCTTTATCTACCAGCCTGTGCCAGTGCACTTCTCTCCTTTCTCCTATCTGTGGAACTCTTTATCTACTAGCCTGTGCCAGTGCACGTCTCTCATTACTCCTATCTGTGGAACTCTTTATCTACCAGCCTGTGCCAGTGCACTTTTCTCCTATCTGTGGAACTCTTTATCTACTAGCCTGTGCCAGTGCACGTCTCTCATTACTCCTATATGTGGAACTCTTTATCTACCGGCCTGTGCCAGTGCACGTCTCTCATTACTCCTATCTGTGGAACTCTTTATCTACCAGCCTGTGCCAGTGCACGTCTCTCATTACTCCTATCTGTGGAACTCTTTATCTACTAGCCTGTGCCAGTGCACGTCTCTCATTACTCCTATCTGTGGAACTCTTTATCTACTAGCCTGTGCCAGTGCACTTCTCTCATTACTCCTATCTGTGGAACTGTTTATCTACCAGCCTGTGCCAGTGCACGTCTCTCCTTTCTCCTATCTGTGGAACTGTTTATCTACTAGCCTGTGCCAGTGCACGTCTCTCATTACTCCTATCTGTGGAGCTCTTTGTCTACTAGCCTGTGCCAGTGCACGTCTCTCATTACTCCTATCTGTGGAACTCTTTATCTACTAGCCTGTGCCAGTGCACTTCTCTCCTTTCTCCTATCTGTGGAACTCTTTATCTACCAGCCTGTGCCAGTGCACTTCTCTCCTTTCTCCTATCTGTGGAACTGTTTATCTACTAGCCTGTGCCAGTGCACGTCTCTCATTACTCCTATCTGTGGAACTCTTTATCTACCAGCCTGTGCCAGTGCACGTCTCTCATTACTCCTATCTGTGGAACTCTTTATCTGCCAGCCTGTGCCAGTGCACGTCTCTCATTACTCCTATCTGTGGAACTCTTTATGTACCAGCCTGTGCCAGTGCACTTCTCTCCTTTCTCCTATCTGTGGAACTCTTTATCTACCAGCCTGTGCCAGTGCACTTCTCTCATTTCTCCTATTTGTGGAACTCTTTATGTACCAGCCTGTGCCAGTGCACGTCTCTCATTACTCCTATCTGTGGAACTCTTTATCTACCAGCCTGTGCCAGTGCACGTCTCTCATTACTCCTATCTGTGGAACTCTTTATCTACTAGCCTGTGCCAGTGCACGTCTCTCATTACTCCTATCTGTGGAACTCTTTATCTACTAGCCTGTGCCAGTGCACGTCTCTCATTACTCCTATCTGTGGAACTCTTTATCTACTAGCCTGTGCCAGTGCACTTCTCTCCTTTCTCCTATCTGTGGAACTCTTTATCTACCAGCCTGTGCCAGTGCACTTCTCTCCTTTCTCCTATCTGTGGAACTCTTTATCTACCAGCCTGTGCCAGTGAACTTCTCTCATTACTCCTATCTGTGGAACTGTTTATCTACCAGCCTGTGCCAGTGCACTTCTCTCATTACTCTTATCTGTGGAACTCTTTATCTACCAGCCTGTGCCAGTGCACTTCTATCATTACTGCTATCTGTGTAACTCTTTATCTACTAGCCTGTGCCAGTGCACTTCTCTCCTTTCTCCTCTCTGTGGAACTGTTTATCTCCTAGCCTGTGCCAGTGCACTTCTCTCCTTTCTCCTATCTGTGGAACTCTTTATCTACCAGCCTGTGCCAGTGCACGTCTCTCATTACTCCTATCTGTGGAACTGTTTATCTACTAGCCTGTGCCAGTGCACGTCTCTCATTACTCCTATCTGTGGAACTCTTTATCTACCAGCCTGTGCCAGTGCACTTCTCTCCTTTCTCCTATCTGTGGAACTCTTTATCTACTAGCCTGTGCCGGTGCACGTCTCTCATTACTCCTATCTGTGGAACTCTTTATCTACCAGCCTGTGCCAGTGCATGTCTCTCATTACTCCTATCTGTGGAACTCTTTATCTACCAGCCTGTGCCAGTGCACGTCTCTCATTACTCCTATCTGTGGAACTCTTTATCTACTAGCCTGTGCCGGTGCACGTCTCTCATTACTTCTATATGTGGAACTCTTTATCTACTAGCCTGTGCCAGTGCATGTCTCTCATTACTCCTATCTGTGGAACTCTTTATTTACCAGCCTGTGCCAGTGCACGTCTCTCATTACTCCTATCTGTGGAACTCTTTATCTACCGGCCTGTGCCAGTGCACTTCTCTCCTTTCTCCTATCTGTGGAACTCTTTATCTACCGGCCTGTGCCAGTGCACGTCTCTCATTACTCCTATCTGTGGAACTCTTTATCTACTAGCCTGTGCCAGTGCACGTCTCTCATTACTCCTATCTGTGGAACTCTTTATCTACCAGCCTGTGCCAGTGCACTTCTCTCATTACTCCTATCTGTGGAACTCTTTATCTACCAGCCTGTGCCAGTGCACTTCTCTCATTACTCCTATCTGTGGAACTCTTTATCTGCCAGCCTGTGCCAGTGCACTTCTCTCCTTTCTCCTATCTGTGGAACTGTTTATCTACTAGCCTGTGCCAGTGCACTTCTCTCCTTTCTCCTATCTGTGGAACTGTTTATCTACTAGCCTGTGCCAGTGCACTTCTCTCCTTTCTCCTATCTGTGGAACTTTTTATCTACCAGCCTGTGCCAGTGCACGTCTCTCATTACTCCTATCTGTGGAACTGTTTATCTACTAGCCTGTGCCAGTGCACGTCTCTCATTACTCCTATCTGTGGAACTCTTTATCTACCAGCCTGTGCCAGTGCACTTCTCTCATTACTCCTATCTGTGGAACTCTTTATCTACCAGCCTGTGCCAGTGCACTTCTCTACTTTCTCCTATCTGTGGAACTCTTTATCTACTAGCCTGTGCCAGTGCACGTCTCTCATTACTCCTATCTGTGGAACTCTTTATCTACCGGCCTGTGCCAGTGCACTTCTCTCCTTTCTCCTATCTGTGGAACTCTTTATCTAGTAGCCTGTACCAGTGCACTTCTCTCATTACTCCTATCTGTGGAACTGTTTATCTACCGGCCTGTACCAGTGCACTTCTATCATTACTCCTATCTGTGGAACTGTTTATCTACTAGCCTGTGCCAGTGCACGTCTCTCATTACTCCTATCTGTGGAACTCTTTATCTACCAGCCTGTGCCAGTGCACTTCTCTCCTTTCTCCTATCTGTGGAACTCTTTATCTACCAACCTGTGCCAGTGCACTTCTCTCATTACTCCTATCTGTGGAACTGTTTATCTACCAGCCTGTGCCAGTGCACTTCTCTCCTTTCTCCTATCTGTGGAACTCTTTATCTACTAGCCTGTGCCAGTGCACGTCTCTCATTACTCCTATCTGTGGAACTCTTTATCTACAAGCCTGTGCCAGTGCACTTCTCTCATTACTCCTATCTGTGGAACTCTATCTACTAGCCTGTGCCAGTGCACGTCTCTCATTACTCCTATCTGTGGAACTCTTTATCTACTAGCCTGTGCCAGTGCACTTCTCTCATTACTCCTATCTGTGGAACTCTTTATCTACCAGCCTGTGCCAGTGCACTTCTCTCCTTTCTCCTATCTGTGGAACTCTTTATCTACCGGCCTGTGCCAGTGCACTTCTCTCATTACTCCTATCTGTGGAACTCTTTATCTACTAGCCTGTGCCAGTGCACTTCTCTCCTTTCTCCTATCTGTGGAACTCTTTATCTACCAGCCTGTGCCAGTGCACTTCTATCATTTCTCCTATCTGTGGAACTGTTTATCTACCAGCCTGTGCCAGTGCACGTCTCTCATTTCTCCTATCTGTGGAACTCTTTATCTACTAGCCTGTGCCAGTGCACTTCTCTCATTACTCCTATCTGTGGAACTCTTTATCTACCAGCCTGTGCCAGTGCACTTCTCTCATTACTCCTATCTGTGGAACTCTTTATCTACCAGCCTGTGCCAGTGCACTTCCCTCCTTTCTCCTATCTGTGGAACTCTTTATCTACCAGCCTGTGCCAGTGCACGTCTCTCATTTCTCCTATCTGTAGAACTGTTTATCTACTAGCCTGTGCCAGTGCACTTCTCTCCTTTCTCCTATCTGTGGAACTCTTTATCTGCCAGCCTGTGCCAGTGCACTTCTCTCATTACTCCTATCTGTGGAACTCTTTATCTACCAGCCTGTGCCAGTGCACGTCTCTCATTACTCCTATCTGTGGAACTCTTTATCTACCAGCCTGTGCCAGTGCACTTCTCTCATTACTCCTATATGTGGAACTCTTTATCTACTAGCCTGTGCCAGTGCACGTCTCTCATTACTCCTATCTGTGGAACTCTTTATCTACTAGCCTGTGCCAGTGCACTTCTCTCATTACTCCTATCTGTGGAACTGTTTATCTACCAGCCTGTGCCAGTGCACGTCTCTCCTTTCTCCTATCTGTGGAACTGTTTATCTACTAGCCTGTGCCAGTGCACGTCTCTCATTACTCCTATCTGTGGAGCTCTTTGTCTACTAGCCTGTGCCAGTGCACGTCTCTCATTACTCCTATCTGTGGAACTCTTTATCTACTAGCCTGTGCCAGTGCACTTCTCTCCTTTCTCCTATCTGTGGAACTCTTTATCTACCAGCCTGTGCCAGTGCACTTCTCTCCTTTCTCCTATCTGTGGAACTGTTTATCTACTAGCCTGTGCCAGTGCACGTCTCTCATTACTCCTATCTGTGGAACTCTTTATCTACCAGCCTGTGCCAGTGCACTTTTCTCCTTTCTCCTATCTGTGGAACTCTTTATCTACCAGCCTGTGCCAGTGCACTTCTCTCCTTTCTCCTATCTGTGGAACTCTTTATCTACCAGCCTGTGCCAGTGCACTTCTCTCCTTTCTCCTATCTGTGGAACTCTTTATCTACTAGCCTGTGCCAGTGCACTTCTCTCATTACTCCTATCTGTGGAACTCTTTATCTACCAGCCTGTGCCAGTACACTTCTCTCCTTTCTCCTATCTGTGGAACTCTTTATCTACCAGCCTGTGCCAGTGCACTTTTCTCCTTTCTCCTATCTGTGGAACTCTTTATCTACCAGCCTGTGCCAGTGCACGTCTTCCATTACTCCTATCTGTGGAACTCTTTATCTACCAGCCTGTGCCAGTGCACTTCTCTCCTTTCTCCTATCTGTGGAACTCTTTATCTACTAGCCTGTGCCAGTGCACTTCTCTCATTACTCCTATCTGTGGAACTCTTTATCTACCAGCCTGTGCCAGTACACTTCTCTCCTTTCTCCTATCTGTGGAACTCTTTATCTACCAGCCTGTGCCAGTGCACTTTTCTCCTTTCTCCTATCTGTGGAACTCTTTATCTACCAGCCTGTGCCAGTGCACGTCTTCCATTACTCCTATCTGTGGAACTCTTTATCTACTAGCCTGTGCCAGTGCACGTCTCTCATTTCTCCTATCTGTGGAACTCTTTATCTATAAGGCTGTTCCAGTGCACTTCTCTCCTTTCTCCTATCTGTGGAACTCTTTATCTGCCAGCCTGTGCCAGTGCACTTCTCTCATTACTCCTCTCTGTGGAACTGTTTATCTGCCAGCCTGTGCCAGTGCACGTCTCTCCTTTCTCCTATATGTGGAACTCTTTATCTACCAGCCTGTGCCAGTGCACTTCTCTCATTACTCCTATATGTGGAACTCTTTATCTACCAGCCTGTGCCAGTGCACTTCTCTCCTTTCTCCTATCTGTGGAACTCTTTATCTACCAGCCTGTGCCAGTGCACTTCTCTCATTACTCCTATCTGTGGAACTCTTTATCTACTAGCCTGTGCCAGTGCACTTCTCTCATTTCTCCTATCTGTGGAACTCTTTATCTACTAGCCTGTGCCAGTGTACTTCTCTCATTACTCCTATCTGTGGAACTCTTTATCTGCTAGCCTGTGCCAGTGCACGTCTCTCATTACTCCTATCTGTGGAACTCTTTATCTACTAGCCTGTGCCAGTGCACTTCTCTCATTACTCCTATCTGTGGAACTCTTTATCTACCAGCCTGTGCCAGTGCACTTCTCTCCTTTCTCCTATCTGTGGAACTGTTTATCTACTAGCCTGTGCCAGTGCACGTCTCTCATTACTCCTATCTGTGGAACTGTTTATCTACCAGCCTGTGCCAGTGCACGTCTCTCCTTTCTCCTATATGTGGAACTCTTTATCTACCAGCCTGTGCCAGTGCACGTCTCTCCTTTCTCCTATCTGTGGAACTCTTTATCTACCAGCCTGTGCCAGTGCACTTCTCTAGATGTCACTGCCACACTTCATGCATTGAAGGCACTTATAAATTATATTTAACTCCAGCTCCGCAATATGCGCTTAACCCTTATGTACTCTGTATGTCTTCTTTACTCACGTCAGATTATAAGCGCTAGAGCAGAAACCCCACTCTGTGAAGCATTTGTGTAAATATGTACCATCTAAACTTTTAAATTGTATGGTGCTGTGTACAGTTGTTGTGCTATATAAATATATCAGATTGGAACAATTCTGAGGTAAGCCAACTGTGCCAGTGAGAAGAAATAAAAATTATCATTAAAGGAGCAGTAAACACATATGTTACAGAGCATTTCCTGTTGAATAAAACAAGGTCACTCCCATCTCTGTCAGATGTTTTATAGCAGTTTAAATAATCAGGAAGTGCATTTACTGTGTTTACTTCCTGATAGTTCTAACTGACAGGAAGTGAATTTACTGTGTTTACTTCCTGATAGTTCTAACTGATAGGAAGTGAATTTACTGTGTTTACTTCCTGATTGGTCTAACTGACAGGAAGTGAATTTACTGTGTTTACTTCCTGATAGTTCTAACTGAAAGGAAGTGAATTTGCTGTGTTTACTTCCTGATAGTTCTAACTGACAGGAAGTGACAGGCAGTATCTATCACATTCTGTGGAGAACTGTATGTCTCTGACTTTTCTGACTTTCCTCTCCATTAGAATCTAACAGGAAATCTAATTAGAATTTGACCACTAGAGGGCACTGCTAATGTAAAAAAACATGGATTTAAACTGTAATAACTCTGGAAATATAAATCTCTCGGCAGTGGGAGTACCTTTATTTTAATAAATAGGAAAATCCCTACAATATATATTATTTCATAAAACAAGTTTACTGCTCCTTTAAGTAAAAATAGTTTTTTCACATCTTGGTTGCTTCACATTGCATTGGAGACCTCTCTAGACTTCTTTTAGTTAAATCTGCATTTTTAGATATATAAATACTTTATTTGTATGCATTACAAAGAGTATATTTAGTCTACAAGATATTAAATGTTGATTTCCACCATCCCATAACTGCTCCATATGTAGGGTTGCCACCCAGCCGGTATTTTACCGGCAGGCTGGTAAAAAATTGGCTTCTATCCAATGTAAAGTCTATGGAGGGTATTTTTTTTAAGGAAAGGTGGCAACCCTATTCATATATCAGCACCTTCTCCAAACCAGAGGACTGATTTAATTGATCAAGTGGTTGCTATGGCAACCTGCTTGCTCACTCACAATGAGACATTTGTCCCCATGTGAACAGTTTTAAACTATCATATACATCTTTTTTTTTAAAGGGATAGTAATACTTCGTTTTAACTTTATTTTATTTTGTAGGCATTAAAAAAATATGAAGAATGATATAAGTCTTATCTCTCAAACCTTTAAGGTTTTAGAGATATTCACAAGCAAAATTTCCCCCTCCCGCCCCTTTTACCTAGTGTAAGCCATCTCTTCTCAGATGTGGATCTGGTTGTAAGACCAGACAGATAACAGCAGGGGACAATCTTCTTACAGTGAAAACAATGAAAGCCCTGCCCCCTTGACAAGTTTTTCAGGTTTTTCCCTTATCTTAATTGAAGATTGTCCCTCTCTGCAATCTACTTGGGCACCTCCCTTCTGATCTGGCTGAGCAGTGTTACATCAGTAAAAGGGGCGGGAAGAGGATACTTTGTCATTGAATTACTCTAGAACTACAACTTTGAAAGAATTGAAATAACACTCTCCAAAGTCCAAATACTATGATGATTAATTAGAGCTGCTTTTATTATGAACCATTACTATCCCTTTAAGTATTTTAAGAGAACGAATACATTGAGATTGTCTCTCATTTTCAAGTATGTCCTGGACTCATTTTATGCACCTCAGAAGGGTGAAAGGTTGTGCTGACCTTGCTAGGACTCGCACCAGCGACATTTGTTTGTACAAAGTATATAACTGGTGCACTAACCAACTGAGCCATCTCACCAACATGTATTTAGTCTGTGCTTAGGAGACACTGACCCTTTGAGTGTCAGAGAAGTACGCAATGCATTGTATTGCGTACCCCTCTGGCTCTCAAAGGGTTAAAATCTTCTCACACATCGACAAATCCCTGCATGTGAGTGTTCTCCATGCTGGGCTGTCACAACACACTTTGTTGGTCTACTGATCATTCAGTCCCAGGAGAAGGGGCTGACATCAGGGAAAAGTTATGGACAAGAGATTTTCAATATGAAGACCTTTAAAACTAATAGGAATTAAAGTCGCTCTCTGTAATATGTTAGAATCAGTCAAGCCTTTAATGACTAGAGTTTGTGCAATATATTATTTTGCAATTTATTACACACCCCTCTGGTCATTAAAGGGTTAAAACGGTAATATAAATAAATACATGACTATGTTTTTAGATGAGAGATATGGGGAAATTGTATTGGTTGCCTATGGTTTACCCTCCATTGTATTTAATTAGGAATCCAAGTTCTGTACATCACAACAATATGTATAAGCAATGTTTTATTTACATGTAAATGGTGATAATTACAAGTAGCAGAATATGTAATAGGTCAAGGGTAGTCAATTGATGGACCCCTAGCTGTGGAGAACGACAACTGCCATCATCCCCAACCAGCCAACGGCTGGTTTTTACACTGTTCTGACTCTGTTAGTCCAACTTCCTTCTTTCCCCATAAGATGTTGTCTGGAGTTCATGTCGGGTCGGAACAATATGATGTAACATTTGGGAGCAAACATGCAGAGCAAGACAGCCCAACTGGAAGACAAGATGGCAAAGACCTCCATTGCCACAGTGTACTTGCCACGTGCGCTGAGGTAGGCTGGGACAAAGGACACCCAGACGCTAAGGAAGGCCAACATGCTGAAGGTGATGAACTTGGCTTCGTTGAAGCTATCAGGGAGCCTCCTGGCCAGAAAAGCTACAATGAAGCTAGTGGTGGCCAGGAGGCCAAGATATCCCAGCATGCACCAGAAAGCAGTTGGAGAACCCTCATTACACTCAATAATGATTACCCCAGATTTGAGTTTTGTGTTTAGCTCTTTGAACGGAGGGGACAACAAGAGCCACAAGATACATAAACAAATTTGAATAAGAATGCATGAAATAGCTATCAGATAAGATACTCGAGGAGTCGCCCATTTTCTCATACAACTGTTTGGTTTTGTGGCCTTAAAGGCTATGACCACCATGATGGTTTTTGCCAAGATACAGGAGACACAAAGGGCAAACACGATACCAAAGGCAACCTGGCGCAGGAGACACTTCTCAAGTTGGGGTTGACCAATGAAAGCTAAAGAGCAGAGGAAGCAGAGGGACAGAGACGCCAGAAGAAGACAACTTAGAGAGTAATTATTGGCACGGACAATGGGAGTGTCCTTGTAGTAGATGAAAAGGCAAAATATGGCAACAGGGACCAAAGAGGAGGAGATACTTGTTCCAGCCAAGGTGGCTCCCAAAGGGTCTTCATAGGAGAGGAATTCTTTGGACTTTAGGAGGCATTGATTCTGCTGCAGATTTGGCCACATGTCCCATGGGCATTTGAAACAATCCAGGGAGTCTGCAAAACATAGAATAACTTCAGTGAAGAAACCCTTCACCCCTTGAGTGCCAGACGGGTATGCAATGCATTGAGGAGCAAAGTGTTGTGTACCCCTCTGGCACTGAAACGGTTAATACACTACACAACATAGAGAAATCACTGATTTATTATACACAGGACAGGCAGAACGTTCCTCTCTGTACAATAGAAATCTCATTGGTGGACACACACAGACAAGTAGGACTCATCAATCTTCCTCTCTGTACCATACCTCCCAACATTTCAAATGGCCAAAGAGGGACACTTGTGTTTTAGTTGGTGTTTCTGGGGGCGAGGCTGGTGGGCGGGGCATTATAAAGAATTTTTAGGTTATTTCTTGATTTATTTGCACCTCTTTGTGTCTAATAAATGGTTTAGAACAATATCAAAGTATTTTATTTGTGCATATTAGTTTATAAACACATATATTGAAGATTAACTACACATTTATTTGAGTTTTATTGTTGTAGAGCAATGTAATACACACCACACAGTCTGATCTCCTAAAAAGAGGGACAAAATGGTGGAAAGGAGGAACAGAGGGATTTGGGTCTCAAAGAGGGACTGTCCCTCCTAAAGAGGGACACTTGGGAAGTATGCTGTACAAATCAGAGTTATCACTGCTTGTACACACACAGACAAGTAGGATTTATCAATCTGCCTCTCTGTACAAATCAGAGATATCACTGCTTGTACACACACAGACAAGTAGGATTTATCAATCTGACCCTCTGTACAAATCAGAGATATCACTGCTTGTACACACACAGACAAGTAGGATTTATCAATCTGACCCTCTGTACAAATCAGAGTTATCATTTCTTGTACACACACACAGACAAGTAGGATTTATCAATCTGCCTCTGTACGAGTCAGAGTTACCATTGCTTGTACACACACAGACAATTAGGATTTATCAATCTTCCTCTCTGTACAAATCAGAGATATCACTGCTTGTACACACACAGATAAGTAGGATTTATCAATCTTCCTCTATGTACAAATCAGAGATATCACTGCTTGTACACACAGAGACACGTAGGATTTATCAATCTGCCTCTCTGTACAAATCAGAGATATCACTGCTTGTACACACACAGACAAGTAGGATTTATCAGTCTGCCTCTCTGTACAAATCAGAGTTATCATTTCTTTTACACACACAGAGAAGTAGGATTTATCAGTCTGCCTCTCTGTACAAATCAGAGTTATCATTTCTTGTACACACACAGACAAGTAGGATTTATCAACTCAAATATATCTTTTAAAGGTCAAAGGGGGAAGCCCGAGGGAGGTCTACAACACTGAATAAGCAATGCACCATTTTTGGACTTAATCGGAGACCAATACTTTTACCCGAGGAGAGGATTTACAGTGACAAGAGATCTACGGAGACAGAGAACCAAGAGGACGGAGCAGGTGACGGAGACAAGAGTCTAACCACCGAGGTGTTTATATTACGGGCCCATTAGCAAAGAATTCATCCGGCGAGCGCAGAATATATACTTTGTATTCATGTGAAATACTGATGTCTCCATTATGATTTAAAGATCATCTGTCATCCTATGTCCCATTATAATAGGTCCCGTCCGTAGTTGCTGTCAAGTAACTCAGCCTTATATTTTATTTATGTTGCATATTTATTGCAGATTTTATTAGACAGTTGAATCTTTTGTCAGAGGATCTGATATTTTATGAACCAATAAAAGTATTATGTCATTTTTTATATTCTGCATTTTTTATCCTTACCGCTACACTTAGAGGCTTTTTGTGCGCTGTTCTCTTTTTGTTTTCTAAGTAGGATTTATCAGTCTGCCTCTCTGTACAAATCAGAGTTATCACTGCTTGTACACACACAGACAAGTAGGATTTATCAGTCTGCCTCTCTGTACAAATCAGAGTTATCACTGCTTGTACACACACAGACAAGTAGGATTTATCAGTCTGCCTCTCTGTACAAATCAGAGTTATCACTGCTTGTACACACACAGACAAGTGGGATTTATCAGTCTGCCTCTCTGTACAAATCAGAGTTATCACTGCTTGTACACACACAGACAAGTAGGATTTATCAGTCTGCCTCTCTGTACAAATCAGAGTTATCACTGCTTGTACACACACAGACAAGTAGGATTTATCAGTCTGCCTCTCTACAAATCAGAGCTATCATTTCTTGTACACACACAGACAAGTAGGATTTATCAGTCTGCCTCTCTGTACAAATCAGAGATATCAATGCTTGAACACACACAGACAAGAAGGATTTATCAATATGCCTCTCTGTACAAATCAGAGATATCACTGCTTGTACACACACAGACAAGTAGGATTTATCAATCTGCCTCTCTGTACAAATCAGAGATATCACTGCTTGTACACACACACAGACAAGTAGGATTTATCAGTCTGCCTCTCTGTACAAATCAGAGATATCACTGCTTGTACACACACAGACAAGTAGGATTTATCAGTCTGCCTCTCTGTACAAATCAGAGTTATCATTTCTTGTACACACACAGACAAGTAGGATTTATCAGTCTGCCTCTCTGTACAAATCAGAGTTATCACTGCTTGTACACACACAGACAAGTAGGATTTATCAATCTGCCTCTCTGTACAAATCAGAAATATCACTGCTTGTACACACACAGACAAGTAGGATTTATCAGTCTGCCTCTCTGTACAAATCAGAGATATCACTGCTTGTACACACACAGACAAGTAGGATTTATCAGTCTGCCTCTCTGTACAAATCAGAGTTATCACTGCTTGTACACACACAGACAAGTAGGATTTATCAGTCTGCCTCGCTGTACAAATCAGAGTTATCATTTCTTGTACACACACAGACAAGTAGGATTTATCAGTCTGCCTCTGTACAAATCATAGATATCACTGCTTGTACACACACAGACAAGTATGATTTATCAGTCTGCCTCTCTGTACAAATCAGAGTTATCATTACTTGTACACACACAGACAAGTAGGATTTATCAGTCTGCCTCTCTGTACAAATCAGAGTTATCACTGCTTGTACACACACAGACAAGTAGGATTTATCAGTCTGCCTCTCTGTACAAATCAGAGATATCACTGCTTATACACACACAGGCAAGTAGGATTTATCAGTCTGCCTCTCTGTACAAATCAGAGTTATCACTGCTTGTACACACACAGACAAGTAGGATTTATCAGTCTGCCTCGCTGTACAAATCAGAGTTATCATTTCTTGTACACACACAGACAAGTAGGATTTATCAGTCTGCCTCTGTACAAATCATAGATATCACTGCTTGTACACACACAGACAAGTATGATTTATCAGTCTGCCTCTCTGTACAAATCAGAGTTATCACTACTTGTACACACACAGACAAGTAGGATTTATCAGTCTGCCTCTCTGTACAAATCAGAGTTATCACTGCTTGTACACACACAGACAAGTAGGATTTATCAGTCTGCCTCTCTGTACAAATCAGAGATATCACTGCTTGTACACACAGACAAGTAGGATTTATTAATCTTCCTGTCTGTACAACTCAGAGTTATCACTGCTTGTACACACACAGAGAAGTAGGATTTATCAGTCTGCCTCTCTGTACAAATCAGAGTTATCACTGTTTGTACACACACAGGCAAGTAGGATTTATCAGTCTGCCTCTCTGTACAAATCAGAGTTATCACTGCTTGTACACACACAGACAAGTAGGATTTATCAGTCTGCCTCAGTATAAATCAGAGATATCACTGCTTGTACACACACAGACAAGTAGGATTTATCAGTCTGCCTATCTGTACAAATCAGAGTTATCACTGCTTGTACACACACACAGACAAGTAGGATTTATCAGTCTGCCTCTCTGTACAAATCAGAGATATCACTGCTTGTACACACACAGACAAGTAGGATTTATCAATCTTCCTGTCTGTACAAATCAGAGTTATCACTGCTTGTACACACACAGACAAGTAGGATTTATCAATCTGCCTCTCTGTACAAATCAGAGTTATCACTGCTTGTACACACACAGACAAGTAGGATTTATCAATCTGCCTCTCTGTACAAATCAGAGTTATCACTGCTTGTACACGCACAGACAAGTATGATTTATCAGTCTGCCTCTCTGTACAAATCAGAGATATCACTGCTTGTACACACACAGACAAGTAGGATTTATCAATCTTCCTCTCTGTACAAATCAGATATATCACTGCTTGTACACACACAGATAAGTAGGATTTATCAATCTGCCTCTATCTACAAATCAGAGATATCACTGCTTGTACACACACAGACAAGTAGGATTTATCAGTCTGCCTCTCTGTACAAATCAGAGTTATCATTTCTTGTACACACACAGAGAAGTAGGATTTATCAACTCAAATATATCTTTTAAAGGTCAAAGGGGGAAGCCCGAGGGAGGTCTACAACACTGAATAAGCAATGCACCATTTTTGGACTTAATCGGAGACCAATACTTTTACCCGAGGAGAGGATTTACAGTGACAAGAGATCTACGGAGACAGAGAACCAAGAGGACCGAGCAGGTGACGGAGACAAGAGTCTAACCACCGAGGTGTTTATATTACGGGCCCATTAGCAAAGAATTCATCCGGTGAGCGCAGAATATATACTTTGTATTCATGTGAAATACTGATGTCTCCATTATGATTTAACGATCATCTGTCATCCTATGTCCCATTATAATAGGTCCCGTCCGTAATTGCTGTCAAGTAACTCAGCCTTATATTTTATTTATGTTGCATATTTATTGCAGATTTTATTAGACAGTTGAATCTTTTGTCAGAGGATCTGATATTTTATGAACCAATAAAAGTATTATGTAATTTTTTATATTCTGCATTTTTTATCCTTACCACTACACTTAGAGGCTTTTTGTGCGCTGTTCTCTTTTTGTTTTCTAAGTAGGATTTATCAGTCTGCCTCTCTGTACAAATCAGAGTTATCACTGCTTGTACACACACAGACAAGTAGGATTTATCAGTCTGCCTCTCTGTACAAATCAGAGTTATCACTGCTTGTACACACACAGACAAGTAGGATTTATCAGTCTGCCTCTCTGTACAAATTAGAGTTATCACTGCTTGTACACACACAGACAAGTAGGATTTATCAGTCTGCCTCTCTGTACAAATCAGAGATATCAATGCTTGAACACACACAGACAAGTAGAATTTATCAGTCTGCCTCTCTGTACAAATCAGAGCTATCACTGCTTGTACACACACAGACAAGTAGGATTTATCAGTCTGCCTCTCTGTACAAATCAGAGCTATCATTTCTTGTACACACACAGACAAGTAGGATTTATCAGTCTGCCTCTCTGTACAAATCAGAGATATCAATGCTTGAACACACACAGACAAGAAGGATTTATCAATCTGCCTCTCTATACAAATCAGAGATATCACTGCTTGTACACACACAGACAAGTAGGATTTATCAGTCTGCCTCTGTACAAATCAGAGATATCACTGCTTGTACACACACAGACAAGTAGGATTTATCAGTCTGCCTCTCTGTACAAATCAGAGTTATCATTTCTTGTACACACACAGACAAGTTGGATTTATCAGTCTGCCTCTCTGTACAAATCAGAGTTATCACTGCTTGTACACACACAGACAAGTAGGATTTATCAGTCTGCCTGTCTGTACAAATCAGAATTATCACTGCTTGTACACACACAGACAAGTAGGATTTATCAGTCTGCCTCTGTACAAATCAGAGATATCACTGCTTGTACACACACAGACAAGTAGGATTTATTAGTCTGCCTCTCTGTACAAATCAAAGTTATCACTGCTTGTACACACACAGACAAGTAGGATTTATCAGTCTGCCTCTCTGTACAAATCAGAGATATCACTGCTTGTACACACACAGACAAGTAGGATTTATCAGTCTGCCTCTTTGTACAAATCAGAGTTATCATTTCTTGTACACACACAGACAAGTAGGATTTATCAGTTTTCCTCTCTGTACAAATCAGAGTTATCACTGCTTGTACACACACAGACAAGTAGGATTTATCAGTCTGCCTGTCTGTACAAATCAGAATTATCACTGCTTGTACACACACAGACAAGTAGGATTTATCAGTCTGCCTCTCTGTACAAATCAGAGTTATCACTGCTTGTACACACACAGACAAGTAGGATTTATCAGTCTGCCTCTCTGTACAAATCAGAGTTACCATTGCTTGTACACACACAGACAAGTAGGATTTATCAATCTGCCTCTTTGTACAAATCAGAGTTATCATTTCTTGTACACACACAGACAAGTAGGATTTATAAATCTTCCTCTCTGTACAAATCAGAGATATCGCTGCTTGTACACACACAGATAAGTAGGATTTATCAATCTGCCTCTCTGTACAAATCAGAGATATCGCTGCTTGTACACACACAGATAAGTAGGATTTATCAATCTTCCTCTATGTACAAATCAGAGATATCACTGCTTGTACACACACAGACAAGTAGGATTTATCAATCTGCCTCTCTGTACAAATCAGAGATATCACTGCTTGTATACACACAGACAAGTAGGATTTATCAATCTGCCTCTCTGTACAAATCAGAGATATCACTGCTTGTACACACACAGACAAGTAGGATTTATCAGTCTGCCTCTGTACAAATCAGAGTTATTGCTTGTACACACACAGACAAGTAGGATTTATCAATCTGCCTCTTTGTACAAATCAGAGTTATCACTGCTTGTACACACACAGAGAAGTAGGATTTATCAGTCTGCCTCTCTGTACAAATCAGAGTTATCATTTCTTGTACACACACAGACAAGTAGGATTTATCAACTCAAATATATCTTTTAAAGGTCAAAGGGGGAAGCCCGAGGGAGGTCTACAACACTGAATAAGCAATGCACCATTTTTGGACTTAATCGGAGACCAATACTTTTACCCGAGGAGAGGATTTACAGTGACAAGAGATCTACGGAGACAGAGAACCAAGAGGACCGAGCAGGTGACGGAGACAAGAGTCTAACCACCGAGGTGTTTATATTACGGGCCCATTAGCAAAGAATTCATCCGGTGAGCGCAGAATATATACTTTGTATTCATGTGAAATACTGATGTCTCCATTATGATTTAACGATCATCTGTCATCCTATGTCCCATTATAATAGGTCCCGTCCGTAATTGCTGTCAAGTAACTCAGCCTTATATTTTATTTATGTTGCATATTTATTGCAGATTTTATTAGACAGTTGAATCTTTTGTCAGAGGATCTGATATTTTATGAACCAATAAAAGTATTATGTAATTTTTTATATTCTGCATTTTTTATCCTTACCACTACACTTAGAGGCTTTTTGTGCGCTGTTCTCTTTTTGTTTTCTAAGTAGGATTTATCAGTCTGCCTCTCTGTACAAATCAGAGTTATCACTGCTTGTACACACACAGACAAGTAGGATTTATCAGTCTGCCTCTCTGTACAAATCAGAGTTATCACTGCTTGTACACACACAGACAAGTAGGATTTATCAGTCTGCCTCTCTGTACAAATTAGAGTTATCACTGCTTGTACACACACAGACAAGTAGGATTTATCAGTCTGCCTCTCTGTACAAATCAGAGATATCAATGCTTGAACACACACAGACAAGTAGAATTTATCAGTCTGCCTCTCTGTACAAATCAGAGATATCACTGCTTGTACACACACAGACAAGTAGGATTTATCAGTCTGCCTCTCTGTACAAATCAGAGCTATCATTTCTTGTACACACACAGACAAGTAGGATTTATCAGTCTGCCTCTCTGTACAAATCAGAGATATCAATGCTTGAACACACACAGACAAGAAGGATTTATCAATCTGCCTCTCTATACAAATCAGAGATATCACTGCTTGTACACACACAGACAAGTAGGATTTATCAGTCTGCCTCTATACAAATCAGAGATATCACTGCTTGTACACACACAGACAAGTAGGATTTATCAGTCTGCCTCTCTGTACAAATCAGAGTTATCATTTCTTGTACACACACAGACAAGTTGGATTTATCAGTCTGCCTCTCTGTACAAATCAGAGTTATCACTGCTTGTACACACACAGACAAGTAGGATTTATCAGTCTGCCTGTCTGTACAAATCAGAATTATCACTGCTTGTACACACACAGACAAGTAGGATTTATCAGTCTGCCTCTGTACAAATCAGAGATATCACTGCTTGTACACACACAGACAAGTTGGATTTATTAGTCTGCCTCTCTGTACAAATCAAAGTTATCACTGCTTGTACACACACAGACAAGTAGGATTTATCAGTCTGCCTCTCTGTACAAATCAGAGATATCACTGCTTGTACACACACAGACAAGTAGGATTTATCAGTCTGCCTCTTTGTACAAATCAGAGTTATCATTTCTTGTACACACACAGACAAGTAGGATTTATCAGTTTTCCTCTCTGTACAAATCAGAGTTATCACTGCTTGTACACACACAGACAAGTAGGATTTATCAGTCTGCCTGTCTGTACAAATCAGAATTATCACTGCTTGTACACACACAGACAAGTAGGATTTATCAGTCTGCCTCTCTGTACAAATCAGAGTTATCACTGCTTGTACACACACAGACAAGTAGGATTTATCAGTCTGCCTCTCTGTACAAATCAGAGTTACCATTGCTTGTACACACACAGACAAGTAGGATTTATCAATCTGCCTCTTTGTACAAATCAGAGTTATCATTTCTTGTACACACACAGACAAGTAGGATTTATAAATCTTCCTCTCTGTACAAATCAGAGATATCGCTGCTTGTACACACACAGATAAGTAGGATTTATCAATCTGCCTCTCTGTACAAATCAGAGATATCGCTGCTTGTACACACACAGATAAGTAGGATTTATCAATCTTCCTCTATGTACAAATCAGAGATATCACTGCTTGTACACACACAGACAAGTAGGATTTATCAATCTGCCTCTCTGTACAAATCAGAGATATCACTGCTTGTATACACACAGACAAGTAGGATTTATCAATCTGCCTCTCTGTACAAATCAGAGATATCACTGCTTGTACACACACAGACAAGTAGGATTTATCAGTCTGCCTCTGTACAAATCAGAGTTATTGCTTGTACACACACAGACAAGTAGGATTTATCAATCTGCCTCTTTGTACAAATCAGAGTTATCACTGCTTGTACACACACAGAGAAGTAGGATTTATCAGTCTGCCTCTCTGTACAAATCAGAGTTATCATTTCTTGTACACACACAGACAAGTAGGATTTATCAACTCAAATATATCTTTTAAAGGTCAAAGGGGGAAGCCCGAGGGAGGTCTACAACACTGAATAAGCAATGCACCATTTTTGGACTTAATCGGAGACCAATACTTTTACCCGAGGAGAGGATTTACAGTGACAAGAGATCTACGGAGACAGAGAACCAAGAGGACCGAGCAGGTGACGGAGACAAGAGTCTAACCACCGAGGTGTTTATATTACGGGCCCATTAGCAAAGAATTCATCCGGCGAGCGCAGAATAT
Organism: Rhinophrynus dorsalis; assembly: GCA_037306005.1. Taxonomy (NCBI): domain Eukaryota; kingdom Metazoa; phylum Chordata; class Amphibia; order Anura; family Rhinophrynidae; genus Rhinophrynus; species Rhinophrynus dorsalis. The sequence continues at coordinate 33,983 of JBBDGT010000108.1, read as the reverse complement.
ATACTTTGTATTCATGTGAAATACTGATGTCTCCATTATAATTTAAAGATCATATGTCATCCTATGTCCCTATATAATAGGTCCCGTCCGTAGTTGCTGTCAAGTAACTCAGCCTTATATTTTATTTATGTTGCATATTTATTGCAGATTTTATTAGACAGTTGAATCTTTTGTCAGAGGATCTGATATTTTATGAACCAATAAAAGTATTATGTCATTTTTTATATTCTGCATTTTTTATCCTTACCGCTACACTTAGAGGCTTTTTGTGCGCTGTTCTCTTTTTGTTTTCTAAGTAGGATTTATCAGTCTGCCTCTCTGTACAAATCAGAGTTATCACTGCTTGTACACACACAGACAAGTAGGATTTATCAGTCTGCCTCTCTGTACAAATCAGAGTTATCACTGCTTGTACACACACAGACAAGTAGGATTTATCAGTCTGCCTCTCTGTACAAATCAGAGTTATCACTGCTTGTACACACACAGACAAGTAGGATTTATCAGTCTGCCTCTATGTACAAATCAGAGTTATCACTGCTTGTACACACACAGACAAGTAGGATTTATCAGTCTGCCTCTCTGTACAAATCAGAGCTATCATTTCTTGTACACACACAGACAAGTAGGATTTATCAGTCTGCCTCTCTGTACAAATCAGAGATATCAATGCTTGAACACACACAGACAAGTAGAATTTATCAGTCTGCCTCTCTGTACAAATCAGAGATATCACTGCTTGTACACACACAGACAAGTAGGATTTATCAGTCTGCCTCTCTGTACAAATCAGAGCTATCATTTCGTGTACACACACAGACAAGTAGGATTTATCAGTCTGCCTCTCTGTACAAATCAGAGATATCAATGCTTGAACACACACAGACAAGAAGGATTTATCAATCTGCCTCTCTATACAAATCAGAGATATCACTGCTTGTACACACACAGACAAGTAGGATTTATCAGTCTGCCTCTGTACAAATCAGAGATATCACTGCTTGTACACACACAGACAAGTAGGATTTATCAGTCTGCCTCTCTGTACAAATCAGAGTTATCATTTCTTGTACACACACAGACAAGTTGGATTTATCAGTCTGCCTCTCTGTACAAATCAGAGTTATCACTGCTTGTACACACACAGACAAGTAGGATTTATCAGTCTGCCTGTCTGTACAAATCAGAATTATCACTGCTTGTACACACACAGACAAGTAGGATTTATCAGTCTGCCTCTGTACAAATCAGAGATATCACTGCTTGTACACACACAGACAAGTAGGATTTATCAGTCTGCCTCTCTGTACAAATCAAAGTTATCACTGCTTGTACACACACAGACAAGTAGGATTTATCAGTCTGCCTCTCTGTACAAATCAGAGATATCACTGCTTGTACACACACAGACAAGTAGGATTTATCAGTCTGCCTCTTTGTACAAATCAGAGTTATCATTTCTTGTACACACACAGACAAGTAGGATTTATCAGTCTTCCTCTCTGTACAAATCAGAGTTATCACTGCTTGTACACACACAGACAAGTAGGATTTATCAGTCTGCCTGTCTGTACAAATCAGAATTATCACTGCTTGTACACACACAGACAAGTAGGATTTATCAGTCTGCCTCTCTGTACAAATCAGAGTTATCACTGCTTGTACACACACAGACAAGTAGGATTTATCAGTCTGCCTCTCTGTACAAATCAGAGTTACCATTGCTTGTACACACACAGACAAGTAGGATTTATCAATCTGCCTCTTTGTACAAATCAGAGTTATCATTTCTTGTACACACACAGACAAGTAGGATTTATAAATCTTCCTCTCTGTACAAATCAGAGATATCGCTGCTTGTACACACACAGATAAGTAGGATTTATCAATCTGCCTCTCTGTACAAATCAGAGATATCGCTGCTTGTACACACACAGATAAGTAGGATTTATCAATCTTCCTCTATGTACAAATCAGAGATATCACTGCTTGTACACACACAGACAAGTAGGATTTATCAATCTGCCTCTCTGTACAAATCAGAGATATCACTGCTTGTATACACACAGACAAGTAGGATTTATCAATCTGCCTCTCTGTACAAATCAGAGATATCACTGCTTGTACACACACAGACAAGTAGGATTTATCAGTCTGCCTCTGTACAAATCAGAGTTATTGCTTGTACACACACAGACAAGTAGGATTTATCAATCTGCCTCTCTGTACAAATCAGAGTTATCACTGCTTGTACACACACAGAGAAGTAGGATTTATCAGTCTGCCTCTCTGTACAAATCAGAGTTATCATTTCTTGTACACACACAGACAAGTAGGATTTATCAACTCAAATATATCTTTTAAAGGTCAAAGGGGGAAGCCCGAGGGAGGTCTACAACACTGAATAAGCAATGCACCATTTTTGGACTTAATCGGAGACCAATACTTTTACCCGAGGAGAGGATTTACAGTGACAAGAGATCTACGGAGACAGAGAACCAAGAGGACTGAGCAGGTGACGGAGACAAGAGTCTAACCACCGAGGTGTTTATATTACGGGCCCATTAGCAAAGAATTCATCCGGCGAGCGCAGAATATATACTTTGTATTCATGTGAAATACTGATGTCTCCATTATAATTTAAAGATCATATGTCATCCTATGTCCCTATATAATAGGTCCCGTCCGTAGTTGCTGTCAAGTAACTCAGCCTTATATTTTATTTATGTTGCATATTTATTGCAGATTTTATTAGACAGTTGAATCTTTTGTCAGAGGATCTGATATTTTATGAACCAATAAAAGTATTATGTCATTTTTTATATTCTGCATTTTTTATCCTTACCGCTACACTTAGAGGCTTTTTGTGCGCTGTTCTCTTTTTGTTTTCTAAGTAGGATTTATTAGTCTGCCTCTCTGTACAAATCAGAGTTATCACTGCTTGTACACACACAGACAAGTAGGATTTATCAGTCTGCCTCTCTTTACAAATCAGAGTTATCACTGCTTGTACACACACAGACAAGTAGGATTTATCAGTCTGCCTCTCTGTACAAATCAGAGTTATCACTGCTTGTACACACACAGACAAGTAGGATTTATCAGTCTGCCTCTCTGTACAAATCAGAGCTATCATTGCTTGTACACACACAGACAAGTAGGATTTATCAGTCTGCCTCTCTGTACAAATCAGAGCTATCATTTCTTGTACACACACACAGACAAGTAGGATTTATCAGTCTGCCTCTGTACAAATCAGAGTTATCACTGCTTGTACACACACAGACAAGTAGGATTTATCAGTCTGCCTCTCTGTACAAATTAGAGTTATCACTGCTTGTACACACACAGACAAGTAGGATTTATCAGTCTGCCTCGCTGTACAAATCAGAGTTATCATTTCTTGTACACACACAGACAAGTAGGATTTATCAGTCTGCCTCTCTGTACAAATCATAGATATCACTGCTTGTACACACACAGACAAGTAGGATTTATCAGTCTGCCTCTCTGTACAAATCAGAGTTATCACTGCTTGTACACACACAGACAAGTAGGATTTATCAGTCTGCCTCTCTGTACAAATCAGAGTTATCACTGCTTGTACACACACAGACAAGTAGGATTTATCAATCTGCCTCTCTGTACAAATCAGAGTTATCACTGCTTGTACACGCACAGACAAGTAGGATTTATCAGTCTGCCTCTCTGTACAAATCAGAGATATCACTGCTTGTACACACACAGACAAGTAGGATTTATCAGTCTGTTCTTTGTACAAATCAGAGTTATCACTGCTTGTACACACACACAGACAAGTAGGATTTATGAATCTGCCTCTGTACAAATCATAGTTATCACTGCTTGTACACACACAGACAAGTAGGATTTATCAGTCTGCCTCTCTGTACAAATCAGAGTTATCACTGCTTGTACACACACAGACAAGTAGGATTTATCAGTCTGTTTCTCTGTACAAATCAGAGTTATCACTGCTTGTACACACACAGACAAGTAGGATTTATAAATCTGCCTCTGTACAAATCAGAGATATCACTGCTTGTACGCACACAGACAACTAGGATTTATCAGTCTGCCTCTTTGTACAAATCAGAGTTATCACTGCTTGTACACACACAGACAAGTAGGATTTATCAGTCTGCATCTCTGTACAAATCAGAGATATCACTGCTTGTACACACACAGACATGTAGGATTTATCAGTCTGCCTCTCTGTACAAATCAGAGCTATTATTTCTTGTACACACACAGGCAAGTAGGATTTATCAGTCTACCTCTCTGTACAAATCAGAGGTATCAATGCTTGAACACACACAGACAAGAAGGATTTATCAATCTGCCTCTCTGTACAAATCAGAGATATCACTGCTTGTACACACACAGACAAGTAGGATTTATCAATCTGCCTCTCTGTACAAATCAGAGATATCACTGCTTGTACACACACAGACAAGTAGGATATATCAGTCTGCCTCTCTTTACAAATCAGAGATATCACTGCTTGTACACACACAGACAAGTAGGATTTATCAGTCTGCCTCTCTGTACAAATCAGAGTTATCATTTCTTGTACACACACAGACAAGTAGGATTTATCAGTCTGCCTCTCTGTACAAATCAGAGTTATCACTGCTTGTACACACACAGACAAGTAGGATTTATCAGTCTGCCTGTCTGTACAAATCAGAATTATCACTGCTTGTACACACACAGACAAGTAGGATTTATCAGTCTGCCTCTCTGTACAAATCAGAGTTACCATTGCTTGTACACACACAGACAAATAGGATTTATCAATCTGCCTCTTTGTACAAATCAGAGTTATCATTTCTTGTACACACACAGACAAGTAGGATTTATCAATCTTCCTCTCTGTACAAATCAGAGATATCACTGCTTGTATACACACAGATAAGTAGGATTTATCAATCTGCCTCTCTGTACAAATCAGAGATATCGCTGCTTGTACACACACAGATAAGTAGGATTTATCAATCTTCCTCTATGTACAAATCAGAGATATCACTGCTTGTACACACACAGACAAGTAGGATTTATCAATCTGCCTCTCTGTACAAATCAGAGATATCACTGCTTGTACACACACAGAGAAGTAGGATTTATCAGTCTGCCTCTCTGTACAAATCAGAGTTATCATTTCTTGTACACACACAGACAAGTAGGATTTATCAACTCAAATATATCTTTTAAAGGTCAAAGGGGGAAGCCCGAGGGAGGTCTACAACACTGAATAAGCAATGCACCATTTTTGGACTTAATCGGAGACCAATACTTTTACCCGAGGAGAGGATTTACAGTGACAAGAGATCTACGGAGACAGAGAACCAAGAGGACCGAGCAGGTGACGGAGACAAGAGTCTAACCACCGAGGTGTTTATATTACGGGCCCATTAGCAAAGAATTCATCCGGCGAGCGCAGAATATATACTTTGTATTCATGTGAAATACTGATGTCTCCATTATGATTTAAAGATCATCTGTCATCCTATGTCCCTATATAATAGGTCCCGTCCGTAGTTGCTGTCAAGTAACTCAGCCTTATATTTTATTTATGTTGCATATTTATTGCAGATTTTATTAGACAGTTGAATCTTTTGTCAGAGGATCTGATATTTTATGAACCAATAAAAGTATTATGTCATTTTTTATATTCTGCATTTTTTATCCTTAACGCTACACTTAGAGGCTTTTTGTGCGCTGTTCTCTTTTTGTTTTCTAAGTAGGATTTATCAGTCTGCCTCTCTGTACAAATCAGAGTTATCACTGCTTGTACACACACAGATAAGTAGGAATTATCAGTCTTCCTCTCTGTACAAATCAGAGTTATCACTGCTTGTACACACACAGACAAGTAGGATTTATCAGTCTGCCTCTCTGTACAAATCAGAGCTATCATTGCTTGTCACACACAGACAAGTAGGATTTATCAGTCTGCCTCTCTGTACAAATCAGAGCTATCATTTCTTGTACACACACAGACAAGTAGGATTTATCAGTCTGCCTCTGTACAAATCAGAGTTTTCACTGCTTGTACACACACAGACAAGTAGGATTTATCAGTCTGCCTCTCTGTACAAATCAGAGCTATCATTTCTTGTACACACACAGACAAGTAGGATTTATCAGTCTGCCTCTCTGTACAAATCAGAGATATCAATGCTTGAACACACACCGACAAGAAGGATTTATCAGTCTGCCTCTCTGTACAAATCAGAGTTATCACTGCTTGTACACACACAGACAAGTAGGATTTATCAGTCTGCCTCTCTGTACAAATCAGAGTTATCACTGCTTGTACACACACAGACAAGTAGGATTTATCAATCTGCCTCTCTGTACAAATCAGTGATATCATTGCTTGTACACACACAGACAAGTAGGATTTATCAGTCTGCCTCTCTGTACAAATCAGAGATATCACTGCTTGTACACACACAGACAAGTAGGATTTATCAGTCTGCCTCTCTGTACAAATCAGAATTATCATTTCTTGTACACACACAGACAAGTAGGATTTATCATTCTGCCTCTCTGTACAAATCAGAGTTATCACTGCTTGTACACACACAGACAAGTAGGATTTATCAGTCTGTCTGTCTGTACAAATCAGAATTATCACTGCTTGTACACACACAGACAAGTAGGATTTATCAGTCTGCCTCTCTGTACAAATCAGAGTTATCACTGCTTGTACACACACAGACAAGTAGGATTTATCAGTCTGCCTCTCTGTACAAATCAGAGTTATCACTGCTTGTACACACACAGACAAGTAGGATTTATCAGTCTGCCTCTCTGTACAAATTAGAGTTATCACTGCTTGTACACACACAGACAAGTAGGATTTATCAGTCTGCCTCTGTACAAATCAGAGTTATCACTGCTTGTACACACACAGACAAGTAGGATTTATCAATCTGCCTCTCTGTACAAATCAGAGTTATCACTGCTTGTACACGCACAGACAAGTAGGATTTATCAGTCTGCCTCTCTGTACAAATCAGAGATATCACTGCTTGTACACACACAGACAAGTAGGATTTATCAGTCTGTTTCTTTGTACAAATCAGAGTTATCATTTCTTGTACACACACAGACAAGTAGGATTTATCAACTCAAATATATCTTTTAAAGGTCAAAGGGGGAAGCCCGAGGGAGGTCTACAACACTGAATAAGCAATGCACCATTTTTGGACTTAATCGGAGACCAATACTTTTACCCGAGGAGAGGATTTACAGTGACAAGAGATCTACGGAGACAGAGAACCAAGAGGACCGAGCAGGTGACGGAGACAAGAGTCTAACCACCGAGGTGTTTATATTACGGGCCCATTAGCAAAGAATTCATCCGGCGAGCGCAGAATATATACTTTGTATTCATGTGAAATACTGATGTCTCCATTATGATTTAAAGATCATCTGTCATCCTATGTCCCTATATAATAGGTCCCGTCCGTAGTTGCTGTCAAGTAACTCAGCCTTATATTTTATTTATGTTGCATATTTATTGCAGATTTTATTAGACAGTTGAATCTTTTGTCAGAGGATCTGATATTTTATGAACCAATAAAAGTATTATGTCATTTTTTATATTCTGCATTTTTTATCCTTACCGCTACACTTAGAGGCTTTTTGTGTGCTGTTCTCTTTTTGTTTTCTAAGTAGGATTTATCAGTCTGCCTCTCTGTACAAATCAGAGTTATCACTGCTTGTACACACACAGACAAGTAGGATTTATCAGTCTGCCTCTCTGTACAAATCAGAGTTATCACTGCTTGTACACACACAGACAAGTAGGATTTATCAGTCTGCCTCTCTGTACAAATCAGAGTTATCACTGCTTGTACACACACAGACAAGTAGGATTTATCAGTCTGCCTCTCTGTACAAATCAGAGCTATCATTGCTTGTCACACACAGACAAGTAGGATTTATCAGTCTGCCTCTCTGTACAAATCAGAGCTATCATTTCTTGTACACACACAGACAAGTAGGATTTATCAGTCTGCCTCTGTACAAATCAGAGTTTTCACTGCTTGTACACACACAGACAAGTAGGATTTATCAGTCTGCCTCTCTGTACAAATCAGAGCTATCATTTCTTGTACACACACAGACAAGTAGGATTTATCAGTCTGCCTCTCTGTACAAATCAGAGATATCAATGCTTGAACACACACCGACAAGAAGGATTTATCAGTCTGCCTCTCTGTACAAATCAGAGTTATCACTGCTTGTACACACACAGACAAGTAGGATTTATCAGTCTGCCTCTCTGTACAAATCAGAGTTATCACTGCTTGTACACACACAGACAAGTAGGATTTATCAATCTGCCTCTCTGTACAAATCAGTGATATCATTGCTTGTACACACACAGACAAGTAGGATTTATCAGTCTGCCTCTCTGTACAAATCAGAGATATCACTGCTTGTACACACACAGACAAGTAGGATTTATCAGTCTGCCTCTCTGTACAAATCAGAATTATCATTTCTTGTACACACACAGACAAGTAGGATTTATCAGTCTGCCTCTCTGTACAAATCAGAGTTATCACTGCTTGTACACACACAGACAAGTAGGATTTATCAGTCTGCCTGTCTGTACAAATCAGAATTATCACTGCTTGTACACACACAGACAAGTAGGATTTATCAGTCTGCCTCTCTGTACAAATCAGTTATCACTGCTTGTACACACACAGACAAGTAGGATTTATCAGTCTGCCTCTCTGTACAAATCAGAGTTATCACTGCTTGTACACACACAGACAAGTAGGATTTATCAGTCTGCCTCTCTGTACAAATCAGAGTTATCACTGCTTGTACACACACAGACAAGTAGGATTTATCAGTCTGCCTCTCTGTACAAATCAGAGCTATCATTTCTTGTACACACACAGACAAGTAGGATTTATCAGTCTGCCTCTCTGTACAAATCAGAGATATCAATGCTTGAACACACACAGACAAGTAGAATTTATCAGTCTGCCTCTCTGTACAAATCAGAGATATCACTGCTTGTACACACACAGACAAGTAGGATTTATCAGTCTGCCTCTCTGTACAAATCAGAGCTATCATTTCTTGTACACACACAGACAAGTAGGATTTATCAGTCTGCCTCTCTGTACAAATCAGAGATATCAATGCTTGAACACACACAGACAAGAAGGATTTATCAATCTGCCTCTCTATACAAATCAGAGATATCACTGCTTGTACACACACAGACAAGTAGGATTTATCAGTCTGCCTCTGTACAAATCAGAGATATCACTGCTTGTACACACACAGACAAGTAGGATTTATCAGTCTGCCTCTCTGTACAAATCAGAGTTATCATTTCTTGTACACACACAGACAAGTTGGATTTATCAGTCTGCCTCTCTGTACAAATCAGAGTTATCACTGCTTGTACACACACAGACAAGTAGGATTTATCAGTCTGCCTGTCTGTACAAATCAGAATTATCACTGCTTGTACACACACAGACAAGTAGGATTTATCAGTCTGCCTCTCTGTACAAATCAGAGTTATCACTGCTTGTACACACACAGACAAGTAGGATTTATCAGTCTGCCTCTCTGTACAAATCAGAGTTATCACTGCTTGTACACACACAGACAAGTAGGATTTATCAGTCGGCCTCGCTGTACAAATCAGAGTTATCATTTCTTGTACACACACAGACAAGTAGGATTTATCAACTCAAATATATCTTTTAAAGGTCAAAGGGGGAAGCCCGAGGGAGGTCTACAACACTGAATAAGCAATGCACCATTTTTGGACTTAATCGGAGACCAATACTTTTACCCGAGGAGAGGATTTACAGTGACAAGAGATCTACGGAGACAGAGAACCAAGAGGACTGAGCAGGTGACGGAGACAAGAGTCTAACCACCGAGGTGTTTATATTACGGGCCCATTAGCAAAGAATTCATCCGGCGAGCGCAGAATATATACTTTGTATTCATGTGAAATACTGATGTCTCCATTATAATTTAAAGATCATATGTCATCCTATGTCCCTATATAATAGGTCCCGTCCGTAGTTGCTGTCAAGTAACTCAGCCTTATATTTTATTTATGTTGCATATTTATTGCAGATTTTATTAGACAGTTGAATCTTTTGTCAGAGGATCTGATATTTTATGAACCAATAAAAGTATTATGTCATTTTTTATATTCTGCATTTTTTATCCTTACCGCTACACTTAGAGGCTTTTTGTGCGCTGTTCTCTTTTTGTTTTCTAAGTAGGATTTATTAGTCTGCCTCTCTGTACAAATCAGAGTTATCACTGCTTGTACACACACAGACAAGTAGGATTTATCAGTCTGCCTCTCTTTACAAATCAGAGTTATCACTGCTTGTACACACACAGACAAGTAGGATTTATCAGTCTGCCTCTCTGTACAAATCAGAGTTATCACTGCTTGTACACACACAGACAAGTAGGATTTATCAGTCTGCCTCTCTGTACAAATCAGAGCTATCATTGCTTGTACACACACAGACAAGTAGGATTTATCAGTCTGCCTCTCTGTACAAATCAGAGCTATCATTTCTTGTACACACACACAGACAAGTAGGATTTATCAGTCTGCCTCTGTACAAATCAGAGTTATCACTGCTTGTACACACACAGACAAGTAGGATTTATCAGTCTGCCTCTCTGTACAAATTAGAGTTATCACTGCTTGTACACACACAGACAAGTAGGATTTATCAGTCTGCCTCGCTGTACAAATCAGAGTTATCATTTCTTGTACACACACAGACAAGTAGGATTTATCAGTCTGCCTCTCTGTACAAATCATAGATATCACTGCTTGTACACACACAGACAAGTAGGATTTATCAGTCTGCCTCTCTGTACAAATCAGAGTTATCACTGCTTGTACACACACAGACAAGTAGGATTTATCAGTCTGCCTCTCTGTACAAATCAGAGTTATCACTGCTTGTACACAAACAGACAAGTAGGATTTATCAATCTGCCTCTCTGTACAAATCAGAGTTATCACTGCTTGTACACGCACAGACAAGTAGGATTTATCAGTCTGCCTCTCTGTACAAATCAGAGATATCACTGCTTGTACACACACAGACAAGTAGGATTTATCAGTCTGTTCTTTGTACAAATCAGAGTTATCACTGCTTGTACACACACACAGACAAGTAGGATTTATGAATCTGCCTCTGTACAAATCATAGTTATCACTGCTTGTACACACACAGACAAGTAGGATTTATCAGTCTGCCTCTCTGTACAAATCAGAGTTATCACTGCTTGTACACACACAGACAAGTAGGATTTATCAGTCTGTTTCTCTGTACAAATCAGAGTTATCACTGCTTGTACACACACAGACAAGTAGGATTTATAAATCTGCCTCTGTACAAATCAGAGATATCACTGCTTGTACGCACACAGACAACTAGGATTTATCAGTCTGCCTCTTTGTACAAATCAGAGTTATCACTGCTTGTACACACACAGACAAGTAGGATTTATCAGTCTGCATCTCTGTACAAATCAGAGATATCACTGCTTGTACACACACAGACATGTAGGATTTATCAGTCTGCCTCTCTGTACAAATCAGAGCTATTATTTCTTGTACACACACAGGCAAGTAGGATTTATCAGTCTACCTCTCTGTACAAATCAGAGGTATCAATGCTTGAACACACACAGACAAGAAGGATTTATCAATCTGCCTCTCTGTACAAATCAGAGATATCACTGCTTGTACACACACAGACAAGTAGGATTTATCAATCTGCCTCTCTGTACAAATCAGAGATATCACTGCTTGTACACACACAGACAAGTAGGATATATCAGTCTGCCTCTCTTTACAAATCAGAGATATCACTGCTTGTACACACACAGACAAGTAGGATTTATCAGTCTGCCTCTCTGTACAAATCAGAGTTATCATTTCTTGTACACACACAGACAAGTAGGATTTATCAGTCTGCCTCTCTGTACAAATCAGAGTTATCACTGCTTGTACACACACAGACAAGTAGGATTTATCAGTCTGCCTGTCTGTACAAATCAGAATTATCACTGCTTGTACACACACAGACAAGTAGGATTTATCAGTCTGCCTCTCTGTACAAATCAGAGTTACCATTGCTTGTACACACACAGACAAATAGGATTTATCAATCTGCCTCTTTGTACAAATCAGAGTTATCATTTCTTGTACACACACAGACAAGTAGGATTTATCAATCTTCCTCTCTGTACAAATCAGAGATATCACTGCTTGTATACACACAGATAAGTAGGATTTATCAATCTGCCTCTCTGTACAAATCAGAGATATCGCTGCTTGTACACACACAGATAAGTAGGATTTATCAATCTTCCTCTATGTACAAATCAGAGATATCACTGCTTGTACACACACAGACAAGTAGGATTTATCAATCTGCCTCTCTGTACAAATCAGAGATATCACTGCTTGTACACACACAGAGAAGTAGGATTTATCAGTCTGCCTCTCTGTACAAATCAGAGTTATCATTTCTTGTACACACACAGACAAGTAGGATTTATCAACTCAAATATATCTTTTAAAGGTCAAAGGGGGAAGCCCGAGGGAGGTCTACAACACTGAATAAGCAATGCACCATTTTTGGACTTAATCGGAGACCAATACTTTTACCCGAGGAGAGGATTTACAGTGACAAGAGATCTACGGAGACAGAGAACCAAGAGGACCGAGCAGGTGACGGAGACAAGAGTCTAACCACCGAGGTGTTTATATTACGGGCCCATTAGCAAAGAATTCATCCGGCGAGCGCAGAATATATACTTTGTATTCATGTGAAATACTGATGTCTCCATTATGATTTAAAGATCATCTGTCATCCTATGTCCCTATATAATAGGTCCCGTCCGTAGTTGCTGTCAAGTAACTCAGCCTTATATTTTATTTATGTTGCATATTTATTGCAGATTTTATTAGACAGTTGAATCTTTTGTCAGAGGATCTGATATTTTATGAACCAATAAAAGTATTATGTCATTTTTTATATTCTGCATTTTTTATCCTTACCGCTACACTTAGAGGCTTTTTGTGCGCTGTTCTCTTTTTGTTTTCTAAGTAGGATTTATCAGTCTGCCTCTCTGTACAAATCAGAGTTATCACTGCTTGTACACACACAGATAAGTAGGAATTATCAGTCTGCCTCTCTGTACAAATCAGAGTTATCACTGCTTGTACACACACAGACAAGTAGGATTTATCAGTCTGCCTCTCTGTACAAATCAGAGCTATCATTGCTTGTCACACACAGACAAGTAGGATTTATCAGTCTGCCTCTCTGTACAAATCAGAGCTATCATTTCTTGTACACACACAGACAAGTAGGATTTATCAGTCTGCCTCTGTACAAATCAGAGTTTTCACTGCTTGTACACACACAGACAAGTAGGATTTATCAGTCTGCCTCTCTGTACAAATCAGAGCTATCATTTCTTGTACACACACAGACAAGTAGGATTTATCAGTCTGCCTCTCTGTACAAATCAGAGATATCAATGCTTGAACACACACCGACAAGAAGGATTTATCAGTCTGCCTCTCTGTACAAATCAGAGTTATCACTGCTTGTACACACACAGACAAGTAGGATTTATCAGTCTGCCTCTCTGTACAAATCAGAGTTATCACTGCTTGTACACACACAGACAAGTAGGATTTATCAATCTGCCTCTCTGTACAAATCAGTGATATCATTGCTTGTACACACACAGACAAGTAGGATTTATCAGTCTGCCTCTCTGTACAAATCAGAGATATCACTGCTTGTACACACACAGACAAGTAGGATTTATCAGTCTGCCTCTCTGTACAAATCAGAATTATCATTTCTTGTACACACACAGACAAGTAGGATTTATCATTCTGCCTCTCTGTACAAATCAGAGTTATCACTGCTTGTACACACACAGACAAGTAGGATTTATCAGTCTGTCTGTCTGTACAAATCAGAATTATCACTGCTTGTACACACACAGACAAGTAGGATTTATCAGTCTGCCTCTCTGTACAAATCAGAGTTATCACTGCTTGTACACACACAGACAAGTAGGATTTATCAGTCTGCCTCTCTGTACAAATCAGAGTTATCACTGCTTGTACACACACAGACAAGTAGGATTTATCAGTCTGCCTCTCTGTACAAATTAGAGTTATCACTGCTTGTACACACACAGACAAGTAGGATTTATCAGTCTGCCTCTGTACAAATCAGAGTTATCACTGCTTGTACACACACAGACAAGTAGGATTTATCAATCTGCCTCTCTGTACAAATCAGAGTTATCACTGCTTGTACACGCACAGACAAGTAGGATTTATCAGTCTGCCTCTCTGTACAAATCAGAGATATCACTGCTTGTACACACACAGACAAGTAGGATTTATCAGTCTGTTTCTTTGTACAAATCAGAGTTATCATTTCTTGTACACACACAGACAAGTAGGATTTATCAACTCAAATATATCTTTTAAAGGTCAAAGGGGGAAGCCCGAGGGAGGTCTACAACACTGAATAAGCAATGCACCATTTTTGGACTTAATCGGAGACCAATACTTTTACCCGAGGAGAGGATTTACAGTGACAAGAGATCTACGGAGACAGAGAACCAAGAGGACCGAGCAGGTGACGGAGACAAGAGTCTAACCACCGAGGTGTTTATATTACGGGCCCATTAGCAAAGAATTCATCCGGCGAGCGCAGAATATATACTTTGTATTCATGTGAAATACTGATGTCTCCATTATGATTTAAAGATCATCTGTCATCCTATGTCCCTATATAATAGGTACCGTCCGTAGTTGCTGTCAAGTAACTCAGCCTTATATTTTATTTATGTTGCATATTTATTGCAGATTTTATTAGACAGTTGAATCTTTTGTCAGAGGATCTGATATTTTATGAACCAATAAAAGTATTATGTCATTTTTTATATTCTGCATTTTTTATCCTTACCGCTACACTTAGAGGCTTTTTGTGTGCTGTTCTCTTTTTGTTTTCTAAGTAGGATTTATCAGTCTGCCTCTCTGTACAAATCAGAGTTATCACTGCTTGTACACACACAGACAAGTAGGATTTATCAGTCTGCCTCTCTGTACAAATCAGAGTTATCACTGCTTGTACACACACAGACAAGTAGGATTTATCAGTCTGCCTCTCTGTACAAATCAGAGTTATCACTGCTTGTACACACACAGACAAGTAGGATTTATCAGTCTGCCTCTCTGTACAAATCAGAGCTATCATTGCTTGTCACACACAGACAAGTAGGATTTATCAGTCTGCCTCTCTGTACAAATCAGAGCTATCATTTCTTGTACACACACAGACAAGTAGGATTTATCAGTCTGCCTCTGTACAAATCAGAGTTTTCACTGCTTGTACACACACAGACAAGTAGGATTTATCAGTCTGCCTCTCTGTACAAATCAGAGCTATCATTTCTTGTACACACACAGACAAGTAGGATTTATCAGTCTGCCTCTCTGTACAAATCAGAGATATCAATGCTTGAACACACACCGACAAGAAGGATTTATCAGTCTGCCTCTCTGTACAAATCAGAGTTATCACTGCTTGTACACACACAGACAAGTAGGATTTATCAGTCTGCCTCTCTGTACAAATCAGAGTTATCACTGCTTGTACACACACAGACAAGTAGGATTTATCAATCTGCCTCTCTGTACAAATCAGTGATATCATTGCTTGTACACACACAGACAAGTAGGATTTATCAGTCTGCCTCTCTGTACAAATCAGAGATATCACTGCTTGTACACACACAGACAAGTAGGATTTATCAGTCTGCCTCTCTGTACAAATCAGAATTATCATTTCTTGTACACACACAGACAAGTAGGATTTATCAGTCTGCCTCTCTGTACAAATCAGAGTTATCACTGCTTGTACACACACAGACAAGTAGGATTTATCAGTCTGCCTGTCTGTACAAATCAGAATTATCACTGCTTGTACACACACAGACAAGTAGGATTTATCAGTCTGCCTCTCTGTACAAATCAGTTATCACTGCTTGTACACACACAGACAAGTAGGATTTATCAGTCTGACTCTCTGTACAAATCAGAGTTATCACTGCTTGTACACACACAGACAAGTAGGATTTATCAGTCTGCCTCTCTGTACAAATCAGAGTTATCACTGCTTGTACACACACAGACAAGTAGGATTTATCAGTCTGCCTCTCTGTACAAATCAGAGCTATCATTTCTTGTACACACACAGACAAGTAGGATTTATCAGTCTGCCTCTCTGTACAAATCAGAGATATCAATGCTTGAACACACACAGACAAGTAGAATTTATCAGTCTGCCTCTCTGTACAAATCAGAGATATCACTGCTTGTACACACACAGACAAGTAGGATTTATCAGTCTGCCTCTCTGTACAAATCAGAGCTATCATTTCTTGTACACACACAGACAAGTAGGATTTATCAGTCTGCCTCTCTGTACAAATCAGAGATATCAATGCTTGAACACACACAGACAAGAAGGATTTATCAATCTGCCTCTCTATACAAATCAGAGATATCACTGCTTGTACACACACAGACAAGTAGGATTTATCAGTCTGCCTCTGTACAAATCAGAGATATCACTGCTTGTACACACACAGACAAGTAGGATTTATCAGTCTGCCTCTCTGTACAAATCAGAGTTATCATTTCTTGTACACACACAGACAAGTTGGATTTATCAGTCTGCCTCTCTGTACAAATCAGAGTTATCACTGCTTGTACACACACAGACAAGTAGGATTTATCAGTCTGCCTGTCTGTACAAATCAGAATTATCACTGCTTGTACACACACAGACAAGTAGGATTTATCAGTCTGCCTCTCTGTACAAATCAGAGTTATCACTGCTTGTACACACACAGACAAGTAGGATTTATCAGTCTGCCTCTCTGTACAAATCAGAGTTATCACTGCTTGTACACACACAGACAAGTAGGATTTATCAGTCGGCCTCGCTGTACAAATCAGAGTTATCATTTCTTGTACACACACAGACAAGTAGGATTTATCAATCTGCCTATATGTACAAATCACAGATATCACTGCTTGTACACACACAGACAAGTAGGATTTATCAGTCTGCCTCTGTACAAATCAGAGTTATCATTTCTTGTACACACACAGAGAAGTAGGATTTATCAACTCAAATATATCTTTTAAAGGTCAAAGGGGGAAGCCCGAGGGAGGTCTACAACACTGAATAAGCAATGCACCATTTTTGGACTTAATCGGAGACCAATACTTTTACCCGAGGAGAGGATTTACAGTGACAAGAGATCTACGGAGACAGAGAACCAAGAGGACCGAGCAGGTGACGGAGACAAGAGTCTAACCACCGAGGTGTTTATATTACGGGCCCATTAGCAAAGAATTCATCCGGCGAGCGCAGAATATATACTTTGTATTCATGTGAAATACTGATGTCTCCATTATGATTTAAAGATCATATGTCATCCTATGTCCCTATATAATAGGTCCCGTCCGTAGTTGCTGTCAAGTAACTCAGCCTTATATTTTATTTATGTTGCATATTTATTGCAGATTTTATTAGACAGTTGAATCTTTTGTCAGAGGATCTGATATTTTATGAACCAATAAAAGTATTATGTAATTTTTTATATTCTGCATTTTTTATCCTTACCGCTACACTTAGAGGCTTTTTGTACGCTGTTCTCTTTTTGTTTTCTAAGTAGGATTTATCAGTCTGCCTCTCTGTACAAATCAGAGTTATCACTGCTTGTACACACACAGACAAGTAGGATTTATCAGTCTGCCTCTCTGTACAAATCAGAGTTATGACTGCTTGTACACACACAGACAAGTAGGATTTATCAGTCTGCCTCTGTACAAATCAGAGATATCACTGCTTGTACACACACAGACAAGTAGGATTTATCAGTCTGCCTCTCTGTACAAATCAGAGTTATCACTGCTTGTACACACACAGACAAGTAGGATTTATCAGTCTGCCTCTGTACAAATCAGAGATATCACTGCTTGTACACACACAGACAAGTAGGATTTATCAGTCTGCCTCTCTGTACAAATCAAAGTTATCACTGCTTGTACACACACAGACAAGTAGGATTTATCAGTCTGCCTCTCTGTACAAATCAGAGATATCACTGCTTGTACACACACAGACAAGTAGGATTTATCAGTCTGCCTCTTTGTACAAATCAGAGTTATCATTTCTTGTACACACACAGACAAGTAGGATTTATCAGTCTTCCTCTCTGTACAAATCAGAGTTATCACTGCTTGTACACACACAGACAAGTAGGATTTATCAGTCTGCCTGTCTGTACAAATCAGAATTATCACTGCTTGTACACACACAGACAAGTAGGATTTATCAGTCTGCCTCTCTGTACAAATCAGAGTTATCACTGCTTGTACACACACAGACAAGTAGGATTTATCAGTCTGCCTCTCTGTACAAATCAGAGTTACCATTGCTTGTACACACACAGACAAGTAGGATTTATCAATCTGCCTCTTTGTACAAATCAGAGTTATCATTTCTTGTACACACACAGACAAGTAGGATTTATAAATCTTCCTCTCTGTACAAATCAGAGATATCGCTGCTTGTACACACACAGATAAGTAGGATTTATCAATCTGCCTCTCTGTACAAATCAGAGATATCGCTGCTTGTACACACACAGATAAGTAGGATTTATCAATCTTCCTCTATGTACAAATCAGAGATATCACTGCTTGTACACACACAGACAAGTAGGATTTATCAATCTGCCTCTCTGTACAAATCAGAGATATCACTGCTTGTATACACACAGACAAGTAGGATTTATCAATCTGCCTCTCTGTACAAATCAGAGATATCACTGCTTGTACACACACAGACAAGTAGGATTTATCAGTCTGCCTCTGTACAAATCAGAGTTATTGCTTGTACACACACAGACAAGTAGGATTTATCAATCTGCCTCTCTGTACAAATCAGAGTTATCACTGCTTGTACACACACAGAGAAGTAGGATTTATCAGTCTGCCTCTCTGTACAAATCAGAGTTATCATTTCTTGTACACACACAGACAAGTAGGATTTATCAACTCAAATATATCTTTTAAAGGTCAAAGGGGGAAGCCCGAGGGAGGTCTACAACACTGAATAAGCAATGCACCATTTTTGGACTTAATCGGAGACCAATACTTTTACCCGAGGAGAGGATTTACAGTGACAAGAGATCTACGGAGACAGAGAACCAAGAGGACCGAGCAGGTGACGGAGACAAGAGTCTAACCACCGAGGTGTTTATATTACGGGCCCATTAGCAAAGAATTCATCCGGCGAGCGCAGAATATATACTTTGTATTCATGTGAAATACTGATGTCTCCATTATGATTTAAAGATCATCTGTCATCCTATGTCCCTATATAATAGGTCCCGTCCGTAGTTGCTGTCAAGTAACTCAGCCTTATATTTTATTTATGTTGCATATTTATTGCAGATTTTATTAGACAGTTGAATCTTTTGTCAGAGGATCTGATATTTTATGAACCAATAAAAGTATTATGTCATTTTTTATATTCTGCATTTTTTATCCTTACCGCTACACTTAGAGGCTTTTTGTGCGCTGTTCTCTTTTTGTTTTCTAAGTAGGATTTATTAGTCTGCCTCTCTGTACAAATCAGAGTTATCACTGCTTGTACACACACAGACAAGTAGGATTTATCAGTCTGCCTCTCTTTACAAATCAGAGTTATCACTGCTTGTACACACACAGACAAGTAGGATTTATCAGTCTGCCTCTCTGTACAAATCAGAGTTATCACTGCTTGTACACACACAGACAAGTAGGATTTATCAGTCTGCCTCTCTGTACAAATCAGAGCTATCATTGCTTGTACACACACAGACAAGTAGGATTTATCAGTCTGCCTCTCTGTACAAATCAGAGCTATCATTTCTTGTACACACACACAGACAAGTAGGATTTATCAGTCTGCCTCTGTACAAATCAGAGTTATCACTGCTTGTACACACACAGACAAGTAGGATTTATCAGTCTGCCTCTCTGTACAAATTAGAGTTATCACTGCTTGTACACACACAGACAAGTAGGATTTATCAGTCTGCCTCGCTGTACAAATCAGAGTTATCATTTCTTGTACACACACAGACAAGTAGGATTTATCAGTCTGCCTCTCTGTACAAATCATAGATATCACTGCTTGTACACACACAGACAAGTAGGATTTATCAGTCTGCCTCTCTGTACAAATCAGAGTTATCACTGCTTGTACACACACAGACAAGTAGGATTTATCAGTCTGCCTCTCTGTACAAATCAGAGTTATCACTGCTTGTACACACACAGACAAGTAGGATTTATCAATCTGCCTCTCTGTACAAATCAGAGTTATCACTGCTTGTACACGCACAGACAAGTAGGATTTATCAGTCTGCCTCTCTGTACAAATCAGAGATATCACTGCTTGTACACACACAGACAAGTAGGATTTATCAGTCTGTTCTTTGTACAAATCAGAGTTATCATGCTTGTACACACACACAGACAAGTAGGATTTATGAATCTGCCTCTGTACAAATCATAGTTATCACTGCTTGTACACACACAGACAAGTAGGATTTATCAGTCTGCCTCTCTGTACAAATCAGAGTTATCACTGCTTGTACACACACAGACAAGTAGGATTTATCAGTCTGTTTCTCTGTACAAATCAGAGTTATCACTGCTTGTACACACACAGACAAGTAGGATTTATAAATCTGCCTCTGTACAAATCAGAGATATCACTGCTTGTACGCACACAGACAACTAGGATTTATCAGTCTGCCTCTCTGTACAAATCAGAGTTATCACTGCTTGTACACACACAGACAAGTAGGATTTATCAGTCTGCATCTCTGTACAAATCAGAGATATCACTGCTTGTACACACACAGACATGTAGGATTTATCAGTCTGCCTCTCTGTACAAATCAGAGCTATCATTTCTTGTACACACACAGACAAGTAGGATTTATCAGTCTACCTCTCTGTACAAATCAGAGGTATCAATGCTTGAACACACACAGACAAGAAGGATTTATCAATCTGCCTCTCTGTACAAATCAGAGATATCACTGCTTGTACACACACAGACAAGTAGGATATATCAGTCTGCCTCTCTTTACAAATCAGAGATATCACTGCTTGTACACACACAGACAAGTAGGATTTATCAGTCTGCCTCTCTGTACAAATCAGAGTTATCATTTCTTGTACACACACAGACAAGTAGGATTTATCAGTCTGCCTCTCTGTACAAATCAGAGTTATCACTGCTTGTACACACACAGACAAGTAGGATTTATCAGTCTGCCTGTCTGTACAAATCAGAATTATCACTGCTTGTACACACACAGACAAGTAGGATTTATCAGTCTGCCTCTCTGTACAAATCAGAGTTACCATTGCTTGTACACACACAGACAAGTAGGATTTATCAATCTGCCTCTTTGTACAAATCAGAGTTATCATTTCTTGTACACACACAGACAAGTAGGATTTATCAATCTTCCTCTCTGTACAAATCAGAGATATCACTGCTTGTACACACACAGATAAGTAGGATTTATCAATCTGCCTCTCTGTACAAATCAGAGATATCGCTGCTTGTACACACACAGATAAGTAGGATTTATCAATCTTCCTCTATGTACAAATCAGAGATATCACTGCTTGTACACACACAGACAAGTAGGATTTATCATTCTGCCTCTCTGTACAAATCAGAGTTATCACTGCTTGTACACACACAGACAAGTAGGATTTATCAGTCTGCCTGTCTGTACAAATCAGAATTATCACTGCTTGTACACACACAGACAAGTAGGATTTATCAGTCTGCCTCTCTGTACAAATCAGAGTTATCACTGCTTGTACACACACAGACAAGTAGGATTTATCAGTCTGCCTCTCTGTACAAATCAGAGTTATCACTGCTTGTACACACACAGACAAGTAGGATTTATCAGTCTGCCTCTCTGTACAAATTAGAGTTATCACTGCTTGTACACACACAGACAAGTAGGATTTATCAGTCTGCCTCTGTACAAATCAGAGTTAACACTGCTTGTACACACACAGACAAGTAGGATTTATCAATCTGCCTCTCTGTACAAATCAGAGTTATCACTGCTTGTACACGCACAGACAAGTAGGATTTATCAGTCTGCCTCTCTGTACAAATCAGAGTTATCACTGCTTGTACACACACAGAGAAGTAGGATTTATCAGTCTGCCTCTCTGTACAAATCAGAGTTATCATTTCTTGTACACACACAGACAAGTAGGATTTATCAACTCAAATATATCTTTTAAAGGTCAAAGGGGGAAGCCCGAGGGAGGTCTACAACACTGAATAAGCAATGCACCATTTTTGGACTTAATCGGAGACCAATACTTTTACCCGAGGAGAGGATTTACAGTGACAAGAGATCTACGGAGACAGAGAACCAAGAGGACCGAGCAGGTGACGGAGACAAGAGTCTAACCACCGAGGTGTTTATATTACGGGCCCATTAGCAAAGAATTCATCCGGCGAGCGCAGAATATATACTTTGTATTCATGTGAAATACTGATGTCTCCATTATGATTTAAAGATCATCTGTCATCCTATGTCCCTATATAATAGGTACCGTCCGTAGTTGCTGTCAAGTAACTCAGCCTTATATTTTATTTATGTTGCATATTTATTGCAGATTTTATTAGACAGTTGAATCTTTTGTCAGAGGATCTGATATTTTATGAACCAATAAAAGTATTATGTCATTTTTTATATTCTGCATTTTTTATCCTTACCGCTACACTTAGTGGCTTTTTGTGTGCTGTTCTCTTTTTGTTTTCTAAGTAGGATTTATCAGTCTGCCTCTCTGTACAAATCAGAGTTATCACTGCTTGTACACACACAGACAAGTAGGATTTATCAGTCTGCCTCTCTGTACAAATCAGAGTTATCACTGCTTGTACACACACAGACAAGTAGGATTTATCAGTCTGCCTCTCTGTACAAATCAGAGATATCACTGCTTGTACACACACAGACAAGTAGGATTTATCAGTCTGCCTCTCTGTACAAATCAGAGCTATCATTGCTTGTCACACACAGACAAGTAGGATTTATCAGTCTGCCTCTCTGTACAAATCAGAGCTATCATTTCTTGTACACACACAGACAAGTAGGATTTATCAGTCTGCCTCTGTACAAATCAGAGTTTTCACTGCTTGTACACACACAGACAAGTAGGATTTATCAGTCTGCCTCTCTGTACAAATCAAATCTATCATTTCTTGTACACACACAGACAAGTAGGATTTATCAGTCTGCCTCTCTGTACAAATCAGAGATATCAATGCTTGAACACACACCGACAAGAAGGATTTATCAGTCTGCCTCTCTGTACAAATCAGAGTTATCACTGCTTGTACACACACAGACAAGTAGGATTTATCAGTCTGCCTCTCTGTACAAATCAGAGTTATCACTGCTTGTACACACACAGACAAGTAGGATTTATCAATCTGCCTCTCTGTACAAATCAGAGATATCACTGCTTGTACACACACAGACAAGTAGGATTTATCAGTCTGCCTCTCTGTACAAATCAAAATTATCATTTCTTGTACACACACAGACAAGTAGGATTTATCAGTCTGCCTCTCTGTACAAATCAGAGTTATCACTGCTTGTACACACACAGACAAGTAGGATTTATCAGTCTGCCTGTCTGTACAAATCAGAATTATCACTGCTTGTACACACACAGACAAGTAGGATTTATCAGTCTGCCTCTCTGTACAAATCAGAGTTATCACTGCTTGTACACACACAGACAAGTAGGATTTATCAGTCTGCCTCTCTGTACAAATCAGAGTTATCACTGCTTGTACACACACAGACAAGTAGGATTTATCAGTCTGCCTCTCTGTACAAATTAGAGTTATCACTGCTTGTACACACACAGACAAGTAGGATTTATCAGTCTGCCTCTGTACAAATCAGAGTTATCACTGCTTGTACACACACAGACAAGTAGGATTTATCAATCTGCCTCTCTGTACAAATCAGAGTTATCACTGCTTGTACACGCACAGACAAGTAGGATTTATCAGTCTGCCTCTCTGTACAAATCAGAGATATCACTGCTTGTACACACACAGACAAGTAGGATTTATCAGTCTGTTTCTTTGTACAAATCAGAGTTATCATTGCTTGTACACACACAGACAAGTAGGATTTATCAATCTGCCTCTTTGTACAAATCAGTGATATCATTGCTTGTACACACACACAGACAAGTAGGATTTATCAATCTGCCTCTTTGTACAAATCAGAGTTATCATTTCTTGTACACACACAGACAAGTAGGATGTATCAGTCTGCCTCTCTGTACAAATCATAGTTATCACTGCTTGTACACACACAGACAAGTAGGATTTATCAGTCTGCCTCTCTGTACAAATCATAGTTATCACTGCTTGTACACACACAGACAAGTAGGATTTATCAATATGCCTCTCTGTACAAATCATAGTTATCACTGCTTGTACACACACAGACAAGTAGGATTTATCAATCTGCCTCTCTGTACAAATCAGAGTTATCACTGCTTGTACACACACAGACAAGTAGGATTTATCAGTCTGCCTCTGTACAAATCAGAGTTATTGCTTGTACACACACAGACAAGTAGGATTTATCAGTCTGCCTCTGTACAAATCAGAGTTATTGCTTGTACACACACAGACAAGTAGGATTTATCAGTCTGCCTCTGTACAAATCAGAGTTATTGCTTGTACACACACAGACAAGTAGGATTTATCAGTCTGCCTCTGTACAAATCAGAGTTATTGCTTGTACACACACAGACAAGTAGGATTTATCAGTCTGCCTCTCTGTACAAATCAGAGTTATTGCTTGTACACACACAGGCAAGCATGGCTTCTTGTTCCACCTTTCTGTACACCTTATAAATAACCCTGATTGTACATATACACACACACACACATACAAACAGTAGTTCTTCTTCTCCTTGTGTACTCACAGACAAGCAGAACATCTCCCTCTGCATTTCTGTACTATATATCATTGCATGTATACACACACACACAAAGATAAGCAGGGATTCTCCCTTTGCCTTTTGTGTACAACTTAGATCAGTGGTTCTACACCTTTTTTTTGCTGAAGGAAACTCTTGACACACAATCTGGAATAAAGGGTACTATTTATAAATATACAGATATTATTAGATCTTACAATCAAAGTCATAAAAATAAACTTATTGTGCATAATTTCCATATTTCTACATTTAAAAGTCAATATTCACAATTTTGTCAAAGTCTTCATCAAAAACATAGGGCACCCTAATCTGATGCCCACGGCCCTCCAAGGGGCCACAACACCCTCGTTGAGAATCACTGACTTAGATAGATCACTGCTTGCACACACACACACACAGATAATCAAGACTTCTCCTGCTGATTTTCTGTACAATGTAGAGATATCACTGCTTGTACACACACACAGATAATCAGGACTTCTCCCTCTGCCTTTCTGTACAATATAGAGATGTCACTGCTTGTACACACACAGATAATCAGGAATTCTCCCTCTGCCTTTTTGTACAATATAGAGATGTGACTGCTTGTACACACACAGACACACTAAGATAATCAGGAATTCTCCCTCTGCCTTTCGGTACAACGTAGAGATGTCACTGCTTGCGCACACACACAGATAATTAAGATTTCTCCTGCTGATTTTCTGTACAACATAGACATATCGCTGATTGTGCACATACAGAGAAGCAGGACTTCTCCCTCTGCCTTTCTGTACAACATAGAGATGTCACTGCTTACACACACACACACACACACACACACACACACACACACAGATAATCAGGACTTCTCCCTCTGCTCTTCTGTACAACATAGAGATGTCACTGTGTACAAACATACTATACAACTTGGATCTCTCACTGCTGGTAAACATTCCAGTGAAACTGCACAGATCTGGCCTTGTGGTACTGAAATAGGACAGATATATGTATATATCTCCTCTATTCAGGACTTTTGGAGTTTTATCTCAGATTTTCTCACCTGTTTGGTTGGAAATTTCCCCGTAGGGACAGGGGACACATCGGAAGCAGCAGACAGGTTCACCCAGTATCTCTGCCTTCCTGAATCCTGGGGGGCAGCTCTGACTGCAGACTGACCGAGGGACCTGGGGAGGACAGGCAGTCAGGCAGGATCTTTCACATCAAGTGTACAAGGTAATTTTTATCCCACTTGAAAATACACACACACACACACATACATCACACAGACACACACATACACACACACATACACAACCACACACAACCACACACACATACACACACACACATACATCACACAAACACAGACATATACACATCACACACACAACCACACACATACACACACACGGACACACAGACACACATACTCACACACACAAGGACACACACACACATATACACACACACACACATATACACACAACCACACACACACACATACAAGTACACACACACATCACACATACACATCATACACACACACAAGGACACCACACACATACTCACACATCACACACACATATGACCACAGATGCACACACACACACATACATACAAAAACACACGACCACAGACACACACACACACATATACACAAAATGTGTCCAGCTGAGGATGACACTGGATGGTCACATCCACTTCAAATGAGTAACAATGTTTATATGTATATAGAGATTTACTTTATGAGCAAAACAGTGATATCTCCAATGACAGCTATTACAGCTCAAAATCTCATTATTTTTTTTAATTAAACTGGACTTTTCTATTGTGACCCCAGGTGTTGCTGTTCCTATTAATTACGATGGAGAGGTATAATTCAGGATCTCCCGCTGAGTTCAATATAAATCAGATTGCCTTCTGCTTTCTTATGTGAAACAAATCAAGGTACAATAACATTTGAACGAGGCATCCTCCACAGCAGCCTTGTTTTGTTCAGCAGGAAAGCTCAGGAACATAATAAAACTGTACTGCCCCCCAGACATCTCCTTTTGTTCCATATCAAACTTTGGACATCCAGATACTGAAGACTACAACCCCCATCACCCCAACCAGCCAATGGTTTGTTGGATATGATGGCAGTTGTGGTTTCCAACTGCTGCCATTCCAGAGGTTAATTGCCCCTGTTCCATATAATCCATAATGGCTTCTACATCTCAGTATAACCCATTCATATCCATGATTCTCCTTTATTGCAGATCCTCACCTCTTTTTCCCCTGAGCCCCATTCCACAGCACTGATATTGATGGCGAATACACTTCCATTGGCTGCTGAAGTGTCATAGCTGCCCACTTTCACCTGCCTGACTCTTCCCTCTGAGCTCAGCTGCCAGTTCACAATATCGTACACTGCGGGTGGGTCCCCATCTTCATTAAAGTAGAGCTCCCTTCCAGTGCTTGTCTTCAGCTGGACCTGCTTCATGTAGTGTAGGAGCTGTACACAGAGGGTAGAAAAGTGAATGCTTTAGATTCCAGTGCCAATGTGGGCCACATTTCTGTTTAAAACTCATGTGAAGGGCAGCATGTGCATCTTGTGTGTGTATGAGTGTGTGTGTGGTGTGTGCGTGTCTGTGGCCATGTGTGTGTCTGTGTGTCTATTTGTGTGAGTGTGTATGTATGTGTGCATGAGTGCGTGCTGTGTATATTAGATTAGATCAGAGGTTCTCAATATTTGTTTACTGAACTCCATAACATGGAATCTTGATTTTTTGGGGGAGGAACCAATAAAAAGTGTAATTTGTCAAAGATGTTATGAAGGGTACAAATAAGTAATCTATACTTCTTCTTAAGTCTAACAATAAGAATGATAAAACAAATCTATTGTGCATGTAATAGTTCCATAAATATACATTTGAAGCTCAAATGTTACATTTTTATCAAAGTATTTATGGATAACAAGGGTGACCCTAACTGGATATTGTTAGTGCACCAAAGTGCCACAGAACCATAGTTAGAACCACTGAATTATAGTATACAGTAGCTGTACACACAGTTCTGTCTCTCCGCACTGTTAGAAAGAGACATTCTATACAACTTGTGTGTTAGTAAAATGTATCATTCTAACTTTTCACACAGATCTGAAAGTTGTACCTTCTCAGTACTTCTGCTTGTGTGCAGACAGCCAGATCCAATGACCACTTGCCCATCCCTACACTTCAGTGCAGTCAAAAGGATTTGGACAGTGGCACAAGCTTTGTTGTTTTGGATCTGTAATCCAGCATACAATGCAATGAAACAATGACAAGGAGGATAAAATGCAGATTGTCAGCTTAAAGAGGAACTACCACCCAACACACATCTTTAGCTTCACTAAGTCCCCATCTGGTGACTAGCTGCTTAGTAGCGCTAGTCACCAGAATAATTACCTTATTTAATAGATTTCTGCTCTTTTCCCTGGCTGACAGGCAGGACAGAGCGCGGACATCTTGCCATTTGTGACATCCGTGCGCCTGCGCTGTCAGTCCCAGCCGGGTCTAGTAGGCGTTGCTAGGAGCCATTTGGCTCTGTCTGGGACTGATAGTTCAGGAGCTCGGACGTCACAATGGCAAGGTGTCCGCGCTCCGTCCTGCCTGTCACTCATGGAAGAGGGGGGAAAGCTATTAAATAAGGTAATTATTCTGGAGACTAGCGCTACTAAGCAGCTAGTCGCCAGATGGGGACTTAGTGAAGATAAAGATTGTGTCGGCTGGTAGTTCCGCTTTAAATTTGAGGATATTTACAACCATAAACCATTGGTTGCTGCTGTCTTTCAACATGAGGAGCAAATAAGCATCAATGCCAGTGAAGCAGAGTCTTTATGAGGCTGGAAAATCAAAATAAAAAAACTTAGAATGATAATTTCTGAATTGTACAGAATCGTCTTATCTGCTCAGATCCAATCAAATGCCTCAAAACTCATTTGAAGGCACTTTACCTTGCAGCAAGACAATGAACCCAACCATACTTTTAAAGCAAACAAGGAGTTTTCAGGGCCGAAAAGTGGAATGTTCTTTAATGGCCAAGTCAGTCACTCGACCTGAATCCAACTGCCCACGCATTTCACTTGCTGAAGACAAAAGGGAAGAGAAAAAATGCCCAGAAACAAACAGGAACTGAAGATGGCTGCAGTACATGCCCTGCAGAGCATTATCTAGGAACATAACCATCGTCTGGTGATGTCCATGGGTCACATACATCAGGCAGTCATCAAATGCAAATGATCTGTAAGAAGGTAAAAAATATGATGACTTTGTTTAAAGGGATAGTAATGTTTCACAATAAAAGCAGCTCCAATTAATCTTCATAGTATTTGGGCCATGAAGAGTGTTATAGTAGAAGAGTTATTGAATGATAAAGTATCCCCCTCCCTCCCCTTTTACCTAGTGTAAGTTGCCTCCCCTCAGATGTGGAATCTGATCTTAAGACCAGACAGCTCACAGCAAGGGACAATCTTCTTACTGTGAGAACAATGAAAACCCTGCCCCCTTGACTGGTTTTTCTGGATTTTCCTTATGTTAATTTAGTTAATTAATTTAAGATTGTCCCTCTCTGCAAGCCATTTGGACACCACCTTTCTGTTCTGAGGTGGGCAGGGTTACATCAGCAAAAGGCGCAGGAGGGGGATATGTTATCATTCAATTATTCTTGAACTACAACACTGACAATATTGAAATAACACTCTCTATGGCCCAAATACTATGAAGATTAATTGGAGCTGCTTTTATTTTGAAACATTACTATCACTTTAAATGTAGCTCTGATTATTTTTAATCGTTTTTGGGCCATGTAGAACAGTATTAACATTCTCTATGATGTGCAGTACCAGAGTAGTTGAATTAAAAAGTGCCCCCTCTTGCCCCTTTTACTTAGTGTAAGCTTCCTCCCCTCATATCAAGGGACAATCTTCTTGATGAAGGAGGGTAGGTGTGACGGAACGGTTGTCACCCAGAGAATGAAATGAGTCTGTTTTCAGTGATCACTATTGTCTTAACATGTGTTCCCATCTTGAAACATTAATGTCGTGTATGTGTGCATGTATTAGAGAGTGTTGGCCATTTTACCAGCATTGTATGGGTTGGTTAGTATGTATGATGTACAGAGGGATGGTGCCATCCAGTCTAGCTGACCACAGAGATTGTGTTATGAGATAGCCAGTGTTGGTCAGATAGAGGGGGGTAGAGAAAATATGTGTGTGGAATGTGTGTATCTTTCCCCTCACATCAGGCTAAGCAGAAAGACCTGGTAGATGGGAACTGTGACATCACATCCTGTAGGGGGTGGGTAGAAAAAAGCCTAAGAGGAGAGAGAGAAGGGTGAGAGAGGACAGACTTGAAAAATGTAGGAAGAGGAGAGGAGGCCTGTCCATAATGGTGGGAGGCCTAGGGTCCATGTGCTTACTAAAGGAGTACTGGGGAAACTGAGACTGGTGAGTGCCCTCACCGGAAGAGTTAGAGTGAGTGGGCACTGCAGTGGCCAGGTGCCCTTTTCAGTTGTGGGCTATGTGCCAAGGAGGCTACAGCCACAGAGAGTAACCTGATGTTCCCACCACAAGGATCTTAGGATGTCTTCCCCAACTCCTCTGTCAGGACTAAAAGATACAGGGAACCTTCATGTAATCCAGCAGCATGTGTAGTGGGCAGGGTGACCACTCTTGCCTCTAGTGGGACTATGTGTAAGCTCCAGTATAAAGATAAAATGGACTGTGAGTATTATATGTAACCCCTGGCAAGTTGTGCAACTTTGCTGACACACCAAGAAGAGAACCGCAGAAGTGTTTAGTTTTTATGTTTTACCCCTGTTTGTTTGCCTGTAATTGTTGTCCTACGTTTGTGTGCCGTGACCTCTCTAATAAATTCAATTTTTTATCTTTTTGTCTGGCTGGATAAATTGCTTAACCCTCGGCCTACCAACAAGTAACCCCTGTACCCCCGTCACAGTAGGTTTTTCCTTCTGCTCACATAAGATTGTCCCTCCCTTGCTGTGCAGCATTACATAGGTAAAAGTGGAGAGGGAACTTTATGATTCAATTACTATGGAAGTACACATCATAGAGACTGATAATAACTCTCTACGTGGCCCAAAAACTATAAAGAATTATCAGAGCTGCATTTATTTTTAAACATTTCTATCCCTTTATGGATTATTTTATTTATCCAATTTATTTATTTATCTAAAAGGGAGGGGCTTTGTATAAAAAGGGCCGTAATTTTCCTACATGGTTCACTGTTTATGTAAGTACCCTCAAATTGAAGCTGACAGCACTTTATCATTGTTTCATTTTAAATGCAAAGTTTTTGTCAAGTTATATGGAAGTATATTTCAAAGGAGTAAAAATGTTAGGACAAGAGGCCATAGTCTAAAAATAGAGGGACACAGGTTTAGATGTAATGTAAGAAAGTTTTACTTCACTAGGAGGGTAGTAGATAAGTGGAATAGCCAACCAGCAGAAGTGGTAGAAGGTAATACAGTGACAGAATTTAAGCATGCATGGGATAGGCATAAGGCTGTCCTTAACTTAAAGGAGCAGTAAACTTTTTTTATGAAAACACATATTTTACAGAGCATTTCCTGCTGAATAAAACAAGGTCACTCTCATCACTGTCAGATGTGTTATTAAAAAATGATATCAGTTTAAATAATCAGGAAGTGAATTTACTGTGTTTACTTCCTGATAGTTCTAACTGACAGGAAGTAAATTTACTGTGTTTACTTCCTGATAGTTCTAACTGACAGGAAGTGAATTTACTGTGTTTACTTCCTGATAGTTCTAACTGACAGGAAGTGAATTTACTGTGATTACTTCCTGATAGATCTAACTGACAGGAAGTGAATTTACTGTGTTTACTTCCTGATAGTTCTAACTGACAGGAAGTGACAGGCAGTTTCTATCACATTCTATGGAGAACTGTATGTCTCTGACTTTTCTGACTTTCCTCTCCATTAGAATCTAACAGGAAATCTAATTAGAATTTGACCACTAGAGGGCATGCTAATGAAAAAAACTTGGGTTTACACTGTAATAACTCTGGAAATTTAAATCTCTCAGCAGTGGGAGTACCCTTATTTTACTCAATAGGAAAATACCTACAATATATATTTTTTCATAAAAAAAAGTTTACTGCTCCTTTAAGAAAAGACCAAGGACTAAAAGAGGTTTGAGGTTTTTACTGTAGGGAAATGGGCGACTAGATGGTCCGAAATGGTTCTTATCTGCCGTCAAATTCTATGTTTCTATGTTAATAACTAAAAGCAGCAATAATTGAGGTGTCCCAAAATGTTTGACCGCTAGTGTAGTACCTACTGGTTGACACACTCCCTGATCATTAACTCTTCGAGTTCCAGGGGCACCAAGGGTAAGACATTATGTCCAGCAAGCCCCTTTCCCCTGCCCCAAGGCATCCCAGGAAACTGGCGTAACATTTCTCCATTTTCTCTTTATTACCTTTCATTAATGAAGTCACAGAGGAGGAGAACACCCCAAAACAACCATGGACTGCCCCACTGATCCCTCGGTGCAAGCGACTTTACAGGGTAAATTGGCTTAATAATCATGAGGATATTTATGCGTCTCTTAGGGTGCAATTGGGTTTATTACACAATTTCTCCAGTTTAAATTAGGCCTGTCACCTTAAGATTTGTTTAGTGAATGTTAAAGGGATAGTATTGTTTCACAATAAAAGCAGCTCCGATTAATCTCCATAGTATTAGGACTTTGGAGAGTGTTATATCAATACTGTCAGAGTTGTAGTACAAGAGTAATTGAATGATAAAGTATCCTCCTCCCGCCCCTTTTACTGATGTAACACTGCTCCCCTCAAAGCAGCAAGACTGTCCGGATGGATCACAGAGAGGGACAATCTTCAGTGAGCATGAGGAAAAACCTGTCAAGGGGGCAGGGTTTTCCTTATGATCACAGTAAGAAGATTGTCCCTTGATGTGACCTGTCCGGTCAAGAGACCAGATTCCACATCTTAGGGGAGGTGTCTTACACTAGGTAAAAGGGGCGGGAGGGGGATAATTTATCATTCAATTACTCTTGTACCACAACTCTGGCAGTACTGAAATAACACTCTCCATGGCCCAAATACTATGAAAATTAATTGGAGCTGCTGTTTTTGTGAAACATTACTATCTCTTTAACCCCTTCCCGACAATGGATGTACATGTATGTCCCGAGAAAATGTCACTTAGTGACAGAGGACGTCCTGGGAATCCAGGTCCCCATGCGGCAGCATGCCGTTCGGGGACTCTGGAATCATATGGCGAAAAAAAAAAAATGTTAGTCGTGCGTTAAGTGACGGCCGCGTTCGCACATGGTCAGTTACTAAGGGGTTAAATATAATTAAAATCTACTATATGTTGCGCTAGCTGCTTATTTGCAATATAAAATGTTTTTGAAAAACTAACCTTTTTTTGTTTGTGGCTGAGACACTTTATGCTAATTAGTTATGTGGTGGGCCAATAGCATCATACACTGTGCTATGAATGAATCTCAGCAGAACCCACACACTGGGGGCGTGTCTAATAGCACAGCTAGGGATACGTTTGGCTTCAAACATAAATAATTAGCATAAAGTGCCACATTGTGCCAAGACCACATAAAGTGTACTCTCTCAAATGCTATTATTTTACAGAAAAATTGAGATATATATATATATATATATATATATATATATATAGTAAAAGAAGAGGGCAGCACCTGTGGGACTTA